>PVQA01000278.1:0-177196 GCA_002980515.1 Fusarium burgessii
GAAGAGGGGAAGAACGGTGTAGAAATCGCCTTGGGAAGATTGCTAACAGATTTGGCAGCGATCCCCTGTTTGACTTTGCAGGGGTTGTTGCCGATCCCTCTTGGCAGGCAAGAACTTTTGAGACCAACCTCCGTAGAGGGTACATTGCTTAAGCTCGGCCAAATTCGACTAAATTAATGTGAGCGACACTATCAACAGTTTGACGCGACCAACACACAGTTATTTCATATTCTAACACTGTGATACTCTCCCTAAAAACCAGCCAATACAGTGTCAATTGTATAAGCGCCCGACAAATTTCATCCACAAAACCAACTGAGAATGAAACGATAAACAAACTACATGATACTCTTATTGAAATTCTCTCCACTACAAGATTGTATAATACTTATCCGATGAGTGGATTCTGTTGCTCTAGTTCTGCTGTGGCTGGAATGTGACTATTATTCCTTGTAAAATACTTGGTACTTTTGTATTTCACATTTTTTCTGAGCGAGACACAGCAACTACTTTCTTTACCCAACGGTTGTTTTCTCCTCTTACAAGTTCTTTCTCGGCAATCAGAAGCATGTGTTATCCCTCGGCAGTGAAATCATGGAGCCTAACAGCCCTGGTTCCGGTAGCACGATCCTTCGAGCTGCATGGCGCCTATCAGGGGAAACAAAGAAGAGGTTAGCAGGGGGGGTGGTTACATGAGCCGCAGCATTAAGATCGACTTGATGTGATCTAGAAAACTCTAGACCTTCTATCTTCTGGGCCTTAAGAACGAACAAATTTGGGAAATAGAAATCCGTTTCCTTACAGATTGTACGCGTTCTAGGCCTCATGACAATAGTTCAAAGACTTGTTATCAAGACATTTCAGATACACAAGGAATTTATAGTAGAGTTGCACCCTTATAAGTAGTAGTAGGTAGCTAGGGATTCTCCATCTTTTCATGTACCCTCTAGTCTGGCCCTCGAATTGCTTGACATTGCAAAATTGGAGAACGTTGATCCAAACTTCAACATGACGACGTGCACCGGTGCAAGCGTGAAGAAGGGGATGTAAGTAAGAGGTTCATCATATCTTTCTGTACACCCGCCGGTGTTTGTTGCAAAGAAGCCTCATATGGAGCATTGCATTCTGCTAAAAGACACGATCCTGTGCAGAGCCTGTATTCCATGATCTAGAAGTTTTTCAAACCTGATATACCCCTTTGTTATTGTTCAGGTACAACAGCTTTAATGCTTGCTCCGGGAGGATTAAAAGACTACAGAGTCGCGATCCATGTTCCTATGATAATTCGAGTGTGTAATTGACTTTTTTGCAGATGACAATTAACATTTGTGAGAACGCAGTTTAGGCTCTTGAGCCTGTTTTCACTAGAAATACAAGTTATTCAAAGATGATAATATCTCATGTAAACGGCTAAAAGTTTAGGCTCCTCATGCCAAACCTGCCGCTTGGGCCCTGTTTGAGGGACAAGCTTACTGAAGTATCCCCCCTGTTTGACGCCTATCGTTCCACTTTAGATTTGTTTGAACGTCCAATCTATAGCTAGCTTAAACCTTTCCAAAGGAATTACTCTTGTTCTCCCCGGGACAAAGCACTTAGGGAATGTACAAAACGACTTACGATCCAGAAGTACAGTGATAACCCAATAAAAATACTGGTTTATGACCAAGACCATAGGGTTACTACAGTTCTGAATAATCAACAGTATGGTAAGTCATAGAAGTCACAAAACAAGACAATTATCGAGATCATGAGAAACATGGCGCTCGCCTAGTACTATACTAACGGGAAGTTGCCGAGGTCAGATTCACCCTTCAGCAGCCAACTTCGGCTGGTGATTAGTGAGCAGAATTTGACGAGACATAGAACCCGGCTGGTGAGGAAGAAATTATGTTATGGTCGTCGAGACAAAGAAAAGAAAGCCTTAATTGGTACTAAGAATCACTTTATAGGGGCAGAACTGACTGGCTTCGGCTATTGCTCATAGTGCGAGCTTCACGTGGCTACCTCTGCAGGCTCATTTTGTTCACGGGAATAGGGAGCAGCAAGCTTTACCGAGATTATAAGGCAAGTTGCAAGGAACTATTATTTTCTGTTCTTAATGTTTAGTTGCTTCTAGCCAGTCCTACGTACTCACAATTACTTGTGTACAGAATAAGGCAGGGAATCTTACATATGAGCATGCGGGCGATAGAGGACGACATTGATATCACATGTTTAAATTAGCGTCACAAATTAATAGACTCTGTACAAGGAGGATGTTTTAAATAATGCTCTAGGCATTTTAATTTCAATTCAATTATAATTCTTAAGCGGTCTCCATGCATAAATCAAATTCCAAACGCCAACAATTAATCCAGAGAGGCCACCATAGAGGTAGCCCCATGCTCAGAAGTTCCAAAAGTGTTGCGACGCAATGATGCGTCCATCGTAAATTCATGACCATTCCGTTTCGTTCGTCTCTGCGTGGAGAAGCACTTTCATACCACGAGAAGAAGGGCAGGCAGACACCCCAACTCCGTGCTTCAAATACAGAGATCCAGATACCAGTGAAAGGTCATACCTACCGTGGTCCAGTGGGTACTGGCACTTATCGGATGGTCATCTGCTTGGCCATGGAGGCCTTGCTAGACGCGCCAGAGGCACCAATGCCGGCGGTGGCACCAGTCTTCTTCTCAAAGATCTTCCAGAACTTAAGACTCTCATCGGCCGCTAGTGAGTTGTTAGCAGACTGTTCATTGTTTTCCAGGCATGGGTGCACTCACCAGCTGTAGCCAACATCTGGCCATCGGGGCTCAGGCAGCTGTGGAGGACTCGGCTCTCGTGGGCGGGGATCTCAACAGTACGGACAAGGGTAGGGTAGCTCCAGATGCTGAGAGAGTTGTCGGGGAAACCGCTTGAGCTGACGATCTCGCGGTGGTGGGGGCTCCAGCGCAGGGAGGTGACCTGAGAGCCAGTGTCGATGCTGTTGACACGAGCGCCGGAGGTGGAGTTCCAGAAGTGAATGTGACGATCGTAAGAGCCGCCACCAGTAGCGAGGAGGTTCATGTTCCAAGGGCACCAAGACAGAGCCTTGACAGCCGCCTTGTGGTTGGTTTTGGTGAACTTAGGAACGGACAAAGATCGGGCATCCCAGATGGAGACGAGGTTGTCGTTGCCGCCAGTAGCGAGCTGAGTGCCATCGGAGCGCCACTCAAGACCGCAAACCTCAGAAGTATGGGAGACAAGCTCGGCGACCTTGTGCTCGGCAATGCGAACATCGTGGTTGTAGACAAGACCGCTACGAGCACCAGTAGAGAGAAGGTGCTTGTTCCACCCCATGACACCAACACGTGTGTCATGACCAAACATGCTTCGAATCTTCTGGCCTTCAGCAACGTCCCAGATCTGGACCTCGCCAGTTCCAAGACCAACACTGACGTAAGCGCCATCGCCAGACCACTTGACGCTACTGACATATGTATCAGGAGTCGTCTCAAGGAGACAGCTGACACTGCCCTCATCGGCAGACCAAACATAGACATTGCGCTCAAGACCGATTGCGACCTGGTTGCCAGAGCTCCAGTCGAGAAGGTTGAGATAGTAGTCATCGACGAGGCCAGGGGCATCGAGGACACGCTCAGGGGCAGTAGCAATGCGGCGGCGGAGCTGGGCAGAGCTGGAGCTGGCAGACTTGAGCGGGCGGTTGTACTGTTGTCTCAGGTCGATAGGTTTGGAAGACTCAGGAGCAGCAGGCTTAAACTCAAGAATACGAGTGTTCAAGCGAACACCACAAGCATTGGCAAGAGAATCTTGGTAAGCCACAGTGTTAGGAGAGGGACGGGAGTAGTTGTCAGGCTCGTCATCATTGATGTTGAGGCTCTCAAGAGCGGCCATGGCCTCGTCAGCGGCAGCGGAAAGAACATTAGAGCTCTCAGAGCTGCTGCTCTTGGGTCGTTGTCTGTCAGAAAGATCAAGCTTACCAGAGCCAGCGTTGGAAATGGCAGAGCTAGCACCACGGTTGGGAATGAATCGGTCGCCACCATAGTTCAGAGTAGTCTTAGCGGTCTTGGAGCGGATGCTCTTCTTCGACTTTGTACTTGAAGGAGTTTTGGTTGTGTTGCCAGTGCCAGTGAGGGTGAAGTCAGAAACGCCAAGCTCAAGAGCCTTCCGGGGAGTCTGGACCCCGCGGGCGATGTTAGACTTGGGAGAGTCACGGTGAGAGGACTTTGTGGTAGATCGGGCGAGGTGAGACATGAGGTTACCACCATATGTAGAGCGGCCAGATGGTCGGAACTCATTACTGGACTGTCTCTCGGGTGTAAAGGGAGAAGAGTTCAGGTTAACCGGGACGTTTGTGGTTGATGACTGTTGACGGGGAGAAGGAGTCAAAGGCATACGTCCGCCAGCGGTACGGGCAGAGAAAAGTCCCTTGTGGGACTTGACAGGAGTCGACAATGCTACAGAAGCCATTGTGATATTTGTGATATGATGACCTGTATATCAAACAAGGTAGAGATGGGTGAAGAGCGTGTAAGTGGGACTCGAGATGAGTGGCCCAATGGTTCGACGATATTCGAGCCTCGTGGCAATCGAATGTGCTCCAAGAGACTGTAACAAGAGGTACCTGGTAATTAGTATTCCTGCTTTGAGATCAATGATCGATGAAAATCGAGTCTGCCTTCACAAAGATATAACGAAGTTGGGGGCGATCAAATGGCCTTGGCGATAGGATCTAGCAAACTTTGAAATTTCTTGAGAGAAGCGTTGGAAGAAAGGTTCGAGGTAAAGCACAAGGTTCCAAGGTAATTAAGGAGGAGAGCGAGTTGTAGATGGTGATTGTGAGGAGAGAAGCATTCACAAGCTGAAGGTCATGGAGGGTACCTTTTATTTACTTAAGCCCCTCCAAGTTTCTGGCCGGGCAACCAGTTGGGTCGGGCTGCCAACGTAAGCGAACCAATTAAAGCGCGATGACTGTACGCCTCATCAGCCTTGTCCTTGCCTGGCGACACTGGCCAAATTTCTCTTACCTTAGGCGCGGCTCCAAATGTGCCCCTGCTCTCCTTGTCTGTTGCATCACAAGCCGCATTTCACATCATCCATCCACTTTCACATCCACTTTCCTTCACCGACCCGACGACTTGACCTCTCTGACTTCGCCTGTGTCTTTGCTCCTTGTGCTTTTCTGTCCCTCTTTTTCTCTGACAACTCACTTTCAACGGCAGCACAACGTTGTGACATGCGCAGCTAACGCCACTGATCGCTCGACGAATTTACGATTCAAGCCATGGCTCAACCTTCAACCCCCGGACAGTCTATCTTTGGCGGGCCTACCCCTGTCTCCGGAACAACGCAGGCCTTTAGTGCTGCTAACCAGACTTCATCGGCCTCAACTTCGCTGCAACCGACTCCGACGCCGCCTTCGGCCGCGTCGTCGTCTAACAATACCTACATCATGCCAAACTCCCCTGCAAAGGGTCGCAGCGTCGCCGATGGATACCGGCCCAAAGTCACCCGCACGCTAGGCCAGAGACCCGCTTGTCTAGTAAATGCTTCAGTGACGTATTGCGGGAACAATCAGATATATGCTTTTGGAGGCTTCGATCAATATACTGATGAGGTTTACAACCATGTGCTGAGGCTGGACCTCGTTAGCCATCAATGGAGCCTCGTCGACAATTATGGTGATATTCCAGGGGTTCGAATGGGTAAGCCGCATGGAACGTCACAGATTTACAAATACTGATACTATTCAGGACACACTGCGACCCTGTATCAAGGCAACAAGCTCCTAGTCTTTGGCGGTGAGAACGAACATCGAACATATCTATCCGACCTTATCGTCTTTGACCTCAAAACTGCCCACTGGACTCAACCACAAGTTTCAGGCCCGATTCCGAAAGGCAGAGCCAGACATGCTGCTGTTTTACACGAGGACAAGCTCTTCATTATTGGTGGTATAACCGGCCAGAACAACTACGTGTTGGATGACATTTGCTACCTCGATCTGAAGACTTTCACTTGGTCCAAGTCTTGGCGTTTTGTTGGTCGGTTCGACCACTCGGCGTATATCTGGGGCGATCGAGTCTGGGTATTTGGAGGCCTGAGTGAGGACATGGATAAGATCAGCGACCTTTGGTGGTTGGATCTGAAAGGAAGCCCACAGTTTGACTCTCGGCCTCAAATAGGCCTTTTCGATCGGGGTTCTCTGACTACTCGAGCTGGTAGCTCTCCCCGACCTCCATACACCATGCCCCAGGCGCCTGTCGTTGGGGCTTCTGGCTACGCCGCCAACTCTCGCACAGCCCAGGTCAACCCGCCTTCGATTCAGATGAAGACATATGCGCCTCTAGCTCCGGGGTCCATATCTGCCCTCAAATTCATGTCCGGTCCCTCAATCCCCTCTCAGGGCTCGGGTCTTCACTTTCACGCCTACTCTTCTGGTACCCTTCTCGATTTTGTCACACCTGCGGCGACTCTCACATCGAGAGAGTGTTCTTTGTCTGCCCTTGACCTTGGTACGCTTCGCTGGACGAAGCTAGCTGGGGGGCGGGAGATCTTCAAAGCAGGTTACAGGTGGCATTACTGTTGTATGAATGAGGATGGTACCAAATCTTGGTTGCTAGGATGTCCCACGGACCCTGCTCCAAGTGACATAGGGCCCAACGGTTATGAGGAGTATCTCAGGTAGGGTCAATTCTCTCCTAAACCTTATTGGTATGGCTGACATGATTTGGTAGTGATATCATGGAAATTGACCTTCGACGATATGGCTTCCTAGGCGATAATTTGACACCAGAACCAAGAGTAGAGTCAAGGCCGTCTGCGATGGCAAGAGCGGTGGATCAACCCTCCAAAGGATTGGGTTCAGATCTTGCGAAGCTCTTCAACCAGCCACCGGAGACAGGCAGCGGTACTGACTTTATCGTAACTGCGCTGGCTGGCGATTATGATGACGATGACTCTCTGAGCTCCGGACTAATTCGAAATGATGATACGGCGCAGAACCAAAGCTGGCTCTCAGCAGACGCGCCAACATCACAGCCCATTCATGTTCACAAGCTCATCCTGCAGGCTCGTTGGCCACACTTTGCGCGTCTTTACAATGCCCAGATGGCCGAGTTCCACACCAAAAAGATGCATATACCTGAGCCTTACAGTGTGGTCAAGGCCTTCCTCTACTATCTTTACACAGATAGTATTCGTGGTACCTCGGACAACGATAGCGACGCGACCACGGCGCTCTCTGATGTGGCGGGCCTTCTGGTTATGTCAAATATCTACAATATCCCTCATCTTCGTCTTCTTTGTGTTAATCGACTCGCCAAAGAACTCGATGTCGACCATGCTTGCATCATCTGGTATTGTGCAGGGCTCGCTAATGAAGAGTGGCTGCGTAAACGTGCCGCAGGATTCTGTATGACCCACTGGGGCCGTATCGTCCGTACCCAGGGCTTCCTCCGTCTGCCACGCACTGCACTTGTGGAGCTCTCACAAGAGGTCGACATGGAAGGCCGTGTGATCGGCGGAGAAGAGCTCGAATGGGGTGGCATGAATGATAACATGGGACACGATGCTCGTAAGGAGAGTATTAGTAGTAACCAAACCCATATGATCGAGTCTGAAGCCGATGATGACGAAGGCATGGAGATGACATGAAATTGCCTTTTAAACATCGGAACATATCGTGGTTCAACTACGTAAGTGGTTCGCTGGATTCATATCCTGTGAACCTTACCAATTTCACCAGCCTCAAAGTCACTGATCTGCAAGCTGCTATCAACACGCTTGTCAAAATAGGCAGGCCATTTCTTTCTGCGCCCGCTCTCTCATTGTTTGAAGTTCTTCTGGCTTTTCTTCTTCACATCTAGAGGCAGGGGGCAGGTAAGAAGCACACTAGCACTTCTGTAAGTCCTCCGCAAGGACAGGCCAGCACAATAGGCATCTGCATTACGAAATGTCTATGTATATGAAAGGATTACTTATTGGGACCTCTACGACTGTTACTTTCTCACTTCTTTGTTCGAGTCGGTTTTCTCTCAGCATGGCGAGGCGTTTTGGTAGTTGCACAGGTAGTTAGTTACAGGCTGTGGTCTGATGAAACTAGATAGATAGGTCAAATATACGATACCCTTTATACCTGGTCACTCTATCTGATCTCTACTTATGGCTCTGTCGCCCCAGTTATCCTCACAAGCTCTTCCACAGGTGTTGAGAGCGGTACTTAGGTTTACGTCGATCACAAAGTGCCAGTTCCCCGGTATCTACTCATCTCATGCAGCTGGTGTTTCTTTTGATTTTGACTTGTAGTCGTGACACTGGAGAAAGAACCCCGTCCTATCAATGCGCTTCTACAGATTGTCTTTCATGAAACATAAAATAAAATAAAAATCAATCAACTGCACTCCCTGGTCCTGACTCGGTAACATCTAAATCTTGATAGAATTCCTAAAATGAACCTATTCACTTGAGGGCAAACAACGCTGTCCAGTCTATAACCTCGCTTTTATTGTTCGACCGACTCCAACCATCCTCGCTTTTTAATATAATGTCAGTACGAGATGAGAGCAATTATCTTGCCAAAACTAGAGCCGATACTGACGAACAGGAGTAATCAAGAACAGATATAACCATGCATCGTCCACCCAAACGAAAACAAAAAAAGGGAGACCGCCCTAATTTCCAGGGCACCATGTAAATGCCAACTTTCCCAACCTAACGTTGAAAGACCATTCATCAACTTTTTAGAACAAAACAGCAAACACAAAGAAAAACATGATGCGCATCTCCACGTGCCAGACCAGCCAGCAATCAGCATAAGCATCTGACTCGGATCGGACTCCGAATATCACCACATCCAGCTGGCGCGTACCAAAACATCCGGAAGTTTCCAACAAGCAGCACATTTATCTAAAGTAGAACGACATGTGCAGAAACTGAGGTGAACATTGGGTTTTTGTTTCCAGTCGAATAGCGGAGGGGTAGACAGTTGATGCACCATTCTGCAATGGTTGAAACCTCCTGATGACGGGTGGCGAGCGCCGTTGTAAGATAATATGGATTCCGGGGACAAGGCAGAATACAAATGCCCGAACAGGGTATTGTCAAAAAAGAGACACTAGTGACACAGATAGAGTTGAGATCGCATTCCGCCACCGGTCGAACGTTGGTATCAGCACTGCACGGAAAGCAGTTGTCGGGACCCAACGCCGTTCAGTGAAGATATTCACCGCCTTGGGCGCTTAGGATAAGATCTTGGCAGCATCCTAAAACCTATTGCATCATTTGATCTTCTCCTATTCCTGGTAAGTTCATCCCGGCTGCAAGAGCTTGAAGCTTGAAGTCAGGATTACATGGGAGCGAATGCGCCTTGTGCTGTTTGCCAAATTGTCAACATGCAGGACTCTATTTTAGGAGTTCGTGCGAACTTACGTATTTTAGTCCGTTCAAGTTTTTATATCGCTTGCCGCATGTTTCACAACTAAAAGGCTTCTCCTTCTCCATTCCCAAAGTTCCTGGATAAGGTGCACTTGTTTCGGGGTTAACAATAGAAAAGGTGCCGTCTCCATTCTCATGAAGTTGCTGAGTTTGATGACCATGAGTTTTGTGATATCTGGAAACACATTAGCAAAGACATTCATCATAGAGATACGGCCGAAGGCCTCGAGTCGAACTTACTTAAGGCCATTCTGGTTTTTGTATGCCTTTTCGCAACCAATAACTGGGCATTTGAATGGCTTGTGCTCTTCGGGCATCATCATGCTCTGCAAACGCTGCATAAGAATCTTGTTGGCCTGGGGGTCGTTCAGTTGAGCTTGATTGATTCCTAGCTGTTGCAATTGTGCCTGGATAGAACGGTTGGCAGCGGGGAAAGCACCGGTCGAACTGAAAAGGTGTTTTCCAGGATCATTTATGCAAAAGTTGGAATCGTTATTGTTCTGGTTTCCTCCAAAGCTCATGTCACCAATATCGTTCGTGTTGCCGCCCATAGGCATACCAGGAAGGTCCTCCTCCATATCCACTTGTTGGGCGTGTGGTACTTGCCCCTGTGTGGTAAGAGTAGGTGTATTGACGGAAGAGACTGTGGGATTGTTTTGTAGGCCAAAGCTAGCGGCAGCGGGAGTCGGTGGCTGCGAGGTTCGTAGGCCCTGTGTAAGGCCAGAAGTGTTCATGTTGAGCTCGGGTCTCTGCTGCTGACCAAAAAGCTGTCTTGTTTGGGACATTCGCTGGCTATCGTCCATCTCCATCGTGCCCACAGCATCATCCATTTCCATATCTGCAACAGCATCCATCTCATCATTCAGGTTGGATGTCATTGCGGAGCCTCCGTGCGTATCATGGGAGTTTTGTTGACCTCTGTTGTTCTGCCCTAGCTGGTTTGTTGAAAGTGAACTTCCGCCTGGTGCTGCTGAGCCGGCTCGAGACATGGACATCCGAGGGGCGTTAGGCAGACCCAACTGCGAGAATTGAGAGAAGGCATTATTTCGAGTTGTGTTCGGGCTAGGTTGCGTGTGGGCTT
Source organism: Fusarium burgessii (assembly GCA_002980515.1). Lineage (NCBI taxonomy): Eukaryota > Fungi > Ascomycota > Sordariomycetes > Hypocreales > Nectriaceae > Fusarium > Fusarium burgessii. The sequence continues at coordinate 10,496 of PVQA01000278.1, forward strand.
CTTCGTAATGTTGAAGTAAGTCGTGGAGGTTAGGCAGAATCTTGCCGCAGCAGGTGAAATCTCGCATGAAGTTGGCCTCCAACTTGGGCAGATATGAAGAGGAGTGAAAGGAAGGGGACTGGTGAGTTCCGAAGGGCGATGTGCCTGCCATCATAATGCTGTAGACCAGATGTTAGTGAACAGCAATCTGAAGTATGCGATCAAATATCGGGCGCATTTAATTTGTGACGCATGTGGGTAGTTGTAGGGTTGGGATTCGAGCCTGAAGCATAAAAACAGCTCGCCACAAGATATTATCTATCGAGTCCGCAAACGGCAGTGATAGTAGCAGGCAACTTGAGGCTTCGTGCTACTCATCCCAGATCGCTTGGGGGCGATGAAATGATGGCAAGCCTGATTGTGACAGAGCAGTGCCCACTCAGACAAGGAGCCAACGCAAGAGCAATGTTTGAAGTACATGATGAAGCGTGCAGTGTGGTAACTTACTCGTCTCTAACAAAACTACCAAAAGACATGCCTCCCCAGCTCATGCCGCCTCCCATGAGGCTACCGGCAAGAGACTCTCTTCTATTGCGGTTCGCATTGTCACCGCGGTTGGGATTATTCATCGATATGGGCTTGGGGCCAGCGCTGACAAAAGAGTCCCGACGGCCCATAGAAGGGTCAAGGGATGGTCCGGTAGTCATTGTGATTTCCGTGTCTTCAGGGAGCGTATAATCGACGATTTGAGTATCGGAATCGCTGTTATGGTTGTCGAAGTAGGTATCAACGATTTGGAACTCCTCGGTGAGGTCGACGAAGGAAGTGTTGGTGGGAATACAAGGATCAAAGTCGCCGATGGAGAGTTGGGGGGCAGCAGCTTTAGCGGTAGTAATAGTACTCGACAGCACCGAGGCAGTGGCAGAAGCAGCGGATTTAGAAGCAACATTAGCGTGAGCGCCAGGCAGAAAATGGCCCGTGGTAGGGGTCTCGGGCTGGGGAGACGGCGACTGCGACTGCGTCAGCGAGCTTGAGCCTGAGTTGATGAGCGACCCTGGAGAGTCAGGGTCATCAGCAACGGCGGCGGCGAAGTGGACCTGTGCACTCGAGTCACAGGCACGCTCGCTGCTGTTGGTATTGGCGGTGGCGGCGGAGACTACGGCCGAGGGGGCGAGACCTGATGAGCGAATGGCGTTAGTGGAATCCCATATCCTGGTACGCTTGGTGGAGGTAGACGCACGCGGCTCCTGGGTTCCCACAGTGTCGCTTGGCTTCTGGAACAACCTGCCGAATAACTTCCCCATGTCGATAGAAATATGAATGAAAGGATGGTGAATTTGACGATATTAAGGTTCTGTGATATTTCAAAGAATAAAGGTGGGAAGAAGTGCAAAGATGGGCATAGAAAAAGATGGGAAGATTAGTGGTAGATATTGAGGCAGCCTAAAAGACACTACTAAACTGAGGTGCAGAGGAAAACAGCAGGAGCAGTAGGTTTGCAGGCAAGGTACGCCCTTTGCTGAAGTGGTGTCGCCCACCTGCCGATACCAAAGAAGTACCTGAGGTGAGCAGAAGATGGGAGGAGAAAATCAGGTACCGATGTCCAATCACACCAGGTCAGGTCAGGAAAGGTGCTATTCCCAGATGTCTCTGTGATGGACGGTTTCGTTCAAGACGGGATGGGTTAGACTGGGCTTGGCGCGATGCAGTCCAGGGACCCCAGCAGCCCAGTCACTATGTAATAACTGTGTGGTTTTAATGGACTCCGCTGCTGGGCTGGTGCTCTGGGTTTCCTGTTTCCTTGTGGATGATGATTTGGTAAATCGACCAAGAAGCTTGCGTGAGGGGCAGGGTCAGGTCGTTCTCTAAATCGGTTAGGAGGAAGGTTTGAAATAGACAGCGGCAGGCAATTTGGTTTCTGCGAAATAGTTCTCAACTTAAAAGAATGTGAAATAGAGGTGTCTGCCTGATGGTGTCGACGTCTCCTCTGGTATTGGCGTTGGATGAGTCTTTGGTAGGCCTTCAGCGGTCTGGAGCACTTCCACGGTGCCACGCATCGATGACTATTATTCTTTCTGAGGTAGCTGGGTAGCTGTGCTACGTATGAGATAAACGCTCAACGATACGAGGCTCTCAAATGGAAGTCAATTGCAACTTGAAGAAAACTCTATTGTTGACTCAGGCCGCATTCCTGCGATCTATTTGACGAAGGGTTGTTGATGAGTATATGTCGATACCACTTAGCGAACCAGAACTCAGAATGAAGTAATTCTTGACCTCGATTCTGTCAGAGATAATCGGCTAAGGTTTTTGACGCCCAGAGTCAAAAGTGCTTCTGGAATGGCTGGGATGGGTGGGTGATGTATAAATGATGTGGAAAGGATATCAACATGAACTCCTATTGGGAATGAGATAGAAGACGGAGAGAACGTGATGGTCCGTCTACCGATATGAGAGTTTAACAATAATCAGTATGACTAGGTTAGGACGAGGATGGTTCTCGATCGAACGCTCTGTAATATATTACATATCGCTGCATACTCAAGAATCAGAGAGATATGACGAAGATACAACAGGGCAGCTCTTTAGACGCCCACACAACCACTACGCTTCTAGTGGGAAGTAACTTTACCGCAACTTCCTTCCTAGCTCAGATAGGAGATGATCAAGGGGCTGCTCGTTAGTTCCTTGATTGGATGTCTCCAGTTGACGGTTCTGTCGCCGTCTTCCAGTCCTTTGGTTGATGCAGGTCCGTTCCGTGTGATGATGTATGCAGCACATATATTTATACTGTCCAGCGGCTTGTTTCTTACCCTTGGGTTGTCCGTGGTTGCTCGATTCTATCCTTCTTTGAGCATTTAAAGTTCTTGCGACAATAAGGGTCCAAAGTTTGGCAAGTCCTTCAAAAGTAATAAAAGTAATAGAGCAAGCAATGATGCAAGATTCATGGTTTCTGTTTTGGAAGCGCAAAACGAAACGTGCCAGCCAATCAGTCGTTCAAGGATCAGGGGTTCATGAGGATTACCGAGAATGAGTTGTAAAAAAAAAAACATCAGCTGGTGTGGGGGGCTCCAGACTGAACATCCAATGTTAGTACCAAACAGCAAGCCTGATGTCCCTTGCACCAGATTGATTAGTTGGTCGAGGCCAACGCATATACATCGGATTCAAGGCAAGTTCTCTCAAACCCCTTTATCCAAGTATAGGTAGTCAATCTCGAAATTCTATTCAAAACTGACATAACAATATTCAAGGTGTTTCTTTGACACCGGAATAATGCAAAAACATACAGCACAAAGACAATTCATGTGTATTCATGGTAATTAGTTAGGCATTGAGTTGAGAGTGCAACTAGTCAAGCGTAACCCTGCGAATGACGAAAGATGATATGCTTGGATGAGTCAAAAATGGACTTTTCGTAACATTAGCTCAGGAGCTCCAATACTTGGCTTAAAGATAATCTTTTTTTCTTCTTCTTTTTTCACTTACTTGTTGACTACAGCATCTTTCTGGTGCTCTTTTCGTACATACATACTACCTACATAGTAAGCATGTATTTGCCAAGTCGAGGCTCAACAAATGGTATACATGGGGCACTAGTGGCTTGACCCACGAGTCCCAGCTGTAGTCCTACGGTAACAACGCTGCTTATTACCATTCAGGTCTCATGGCGCTAATGTATATGAATCTGTTCGAGGACTGGACACCAGGTTAAGAGTTACATAAGTTTACAAGAAAAAGAGTTTCATTTGGTACCTACGGTAACCAGATCGACACCGCAGAGCATACCGTTCGAGAAGGTGTAGTCTAGCCCAGAATCGCAAGCATTCAGACCCAAATCTAAGCGTGTTGATCACGCTTGAGGCTGGTGTGGTTTCAAACGTTAATTAGATGCGGAAGACAAGAGGCAAGGGTTTCCACTCTTGCAGCCACAAAACGTGGCATCTTAGTGTACTCTCAGTAGACTATCATTGGTCTCAAATACCGATAAAGACCTCGGTCTGTTAGATCAATTCCATTCAAACTTCATCAAAGAAGCCAGACTTCTGGTGGAGATAGTCAAGGTGGATGAACTAGATCCACTGATACCCCGCCTAGATATAGTGAACTACACATTCAATCGAGGCAGTTTCAGTATCGTCGTATCAAACTACGAGATCGAGAAATTGCTAAGTCGTGTTGGGGGGGAGATGCCGATTACGTCGTGAAGGAAAACGCTTTCCATGTTCAAAGATCAGCATCTACTACGCACAGTCAGTGACATCTAGATTCGTTTTAGTGTCATCCTTCTAAGACTGCAAGGCTGAACAGTGAGACATGCAGATATGGAACTAATGGCGGACCAATGCCTCCTGATTTGAGCCATGTCGGTCCGCCAGTGTCTCTCGAGGCTCTTATGATTGAATATCCAAGTCAGCGCTAGAAGTCTTTCGTGTCTATAAAACAATGGCAAACTGGCTCTGAGGCCACAAAGTCGATCCTGATCCTGTATGAGACTTTGAGTTGCTGTAAGTGGGTCTCGGTTGACAGGCAGGGCTTTGAACCATCGAGTTCGCATCGTATGGACATAAGGAACCATGGTACTTCAAGGAATACCATTAACAAGGTCGGCAGGGAAAACAACATCGAAATAGGCATGGTCCTATCGTTGGCTGAGAAGTAACCGCAAAGTTCCCTCCCTATGTCGTATTTTCTCGGGTTAACGGGTAGTTGTCTTGAGTCAGGTAAGAAGATCGTGATCAAAAGACATGATAGAGATGAACTGCCGTGCGAGGTAGGAACTGGAACCTCAGAAATAAATCGCATCGACGGATTCAACTCGCATATCCATAGCTAAGGAGCTCTGCTCATCGAATTGCTCGTTGAATATCCACAGATCAGCCTTAAGAGTCGGCCGCTAAAAGCGCGTTTCCAGCTTCCTCGAGATAAAGGTAGCAAGTTAAGATACAATCTAGATACCGACAGCGGAACCAGCCCAGGGGTGAACTATTCGATCAAGGTAGTGAGATAGTCATTAATGACATCTGGCTAGCCGCTTCCTTTGGGGGCATTTAAGCAACTCCAAAAATCACCACCTTTTGACTAGCTTAAAGTATTTTACCTGATTGATGGTGCAATTGGCTTTGGCAGGGGAATATCATTCCTGTTTTGGGACCTGGTTTCACGACTTAACTCGACCTGACCCGTGCAGATTCTTTACGTCAGAGGATTTATGGGTTCTGGGAGAGGTGCATTAGGCCAAACTCTGATATCCCGGCCGAGATGTCGATGTAGATGTAGCGCAACGCTCTGATGCAACGTGAACGATCTAATTTCCGTTTACGCTAGTAATCGCTGCACGAATTTATGCATCATGTCAAAGCTCATGACTCTTGTCTGAGCTTTCACAGCAACACAACGTGGCATCAACGTGCTGTCTGGTTTGGTGACCTTTTGACAGATCAATGCCAGTGCCAGTACCAACGTCCCGTGAGCTGGGGGAAATCAATCCTGATCCCGATTAAATGGCAAAAGCAACAAGAAACCCAGATCTTGTTACATTGTCATGTATGTAAAACTGGCTCCAATGTGACAACGTTGTTCCCTACTGAGATCCAGGGTCGGCAGATAGAGACGACAACGGTTGCGCCTTCCCTCATGGGAAGTTTTGAATCGTGAACATTATTTTCGCCTATCTCAATTTGAGGAAGAAGCCCAGGAATGCCATCACATGAAGACTGACCAGTTGATTCTCAACGCTTCGCCGAAGCTACCTTATTGCCTTCAACATGGGTCGTATTCGTTCTGACAAGAAGCCGTTCGGTCGATCGATCCATACACTTCAGCCTGCCACGAAATGATACCTACCTACATGCCAAATACTAGGAACTTTACATTTTACCTAACAGTACCTCATTAGTCGGCTGGTAACCTCGAAACCTTGCACGTCTATCTGGGTTTATCCCGTAACTCTACAATGCTCCATAAGGAACCAGTGGAAAAGCACGAATCGTTCGTAGAGAAGCCGCTTATAATCAGCATTTCATCGAACCGATTTGATCGCGGCCAGTTCATCGCAAAAGTCCGTTCAGAAATAACCAAAGTCGACTTTCCCCTGGCCTCCGCGTGGCTGGGTTCCATTATTTCCGCCACTTTGGAAGCTCTCCACAGAAGCTTTCCGTGGAAGCATTGCAGAATAGAGCGAGAATCTGCAGACAAGGACGGAGATCTTGGCGGAAGTTCCGTTGGTCATCGATATACCGACAAGTGCACACCAATCAGATTCCAGCTATGGCCGGATTTCAATCCAGCAATGGACTGGTTCATGGAATTGGTGCCGCCGCTGTCAACCTTCAATGCTGTCAAGTCCCGGCTGATCGCGCCCAAGTTGGTATCCTGCACGACAAAACATAACCAGGGTCTGTACCAGCGGACAAGCTGGCAATTCAAGCAATTGGCTGGCAGCTCTTGTCTGCTAGTGGCACATCGATGGGGTCCATGAGACCCCGGTTCTCCATTGTTCGAATAATATACTTGGATATCGATCACTTCCCAAGGAATGATATCTACAAGGCCTCAAACTTTGTTGTAAGGCCAGCTGAAGTTGGCCTTGAGCGGAACACTTGTTGAGCTGTGGATAAGCGGCGTTTACTGGTCTTCGAGCCATGCCTGTTGTCTACTACCTCAGTCATAACCAGAGATCTAACATAGTAAGTCTGCCCTATTGGGTTTCCTTTCCGATGAACAGAAGGCTACCTTCGGCTCCTCGATAATACTCCGTCCTATGTCCGCGAACGGCTGGCAATTCGTTGAGCCGCTTAACACAAGCCCACATGGGCGCAGAACGGGATGTCTGGGCAGGCATTAGGTTCGCTCGTAAATCTCCCCGAGATCTCGTCGTGGGTTTTTACCCGCGACTTTTTTCAACAAGTCGCTGAACTTACCTATCGATCTCTTTGCGCCACGACCATGTCAGGTCTTCCGCCGAGACCATTGACCCGTCCGGCTGAAGATTGAAGTGGGTTACCTCTTTCCAAACTGTCATTGGATCCATCGCCTAAGTTTCATTCCACAAAGAGTTCCCAATTACCAGCGGTGCCGTAATCGTCTTCGTTCTGATTCCTTGACATGTGAGCACCACACGGCGGCGCCGCCTTCATGTGGATTGAGCTACCGAGCGGCCAACGGGACTCGACTAACGGCGTTGAACCTGGCTTCTATGCAAGAATGCCTAACTAGTTTCTTTGACTGAAGAGGTTTAGCCTGTCTACGCTCCAATTTCACTTCGTCATACATGCAGCGAAAGAACAGCGCAAACTCGGTTGGGTAAAATGTTATGTTGGACGGGACTCCTTGTTGATCATCACTTGCAGACTTAGATATCGAACCAGGTTTTCCTGTTGTTGGTGACGGAAGTCGATCTCCACAGATCAACGCTCTAATTCCAGCTCACTTGCCGATAACGCAGGGAATCAGGGTTGGGTAACAATGGGCCCTTAGTACTGCTAGCATTCCATCTCCGGTGCTTTATTGATACTCTTTCCGATTGTTTGGAATACGTTGTTGACCTTTGCTATTCTTGCCTTGGGCAAGTCACCTTACATAAAAGGTATCGTAGTCTGGTTATGAGGCTTCAGCAACTTCGGAATCAGTGCAATAACAAAGACGATTAGCTGGCTAGGGTCTGTATGAGTGAAAAATTAGCCCCGACATAGACTATGTAATCGCAATCGGCACTCGCTATCCATCTTTCTATCCTCACGTTGCTTTGGGACTATTATGAGAGTAGTGCAACTCGGTTGTCGTTCGACATCATGGTTCGCAGCCTCCGTATGTAACTGACTGTTCTCAGAAAGAATCAGATTCGCAAAGTTACATCATTGATGGCACTAATATCATCATCGTAGTCTTTGAGATTAGCCTGTAAGGTAAGGATCAGTATAGATCAACATGCCTAGAAGCTATTTCGTGGAAGCCGAGGCAATGCCAGCAGGTTATTACATCAAGATATGTTGCCCTAGTCATGAGGCCACATGGAGGATGGAAATCGCACAGTCGGCATCTCGAAATGCCATTGAGACTGCAAAGTGAAACTTCTGGTCCTAGTTAGCCTTTTGACTGGTGTGGCTTGATGTAATCTATCCAAGCGAGGTGATAACGCAGGAGGCTTCAGATCTGGCTGTATTGTAGTCAGTGTTCCTTCATATCACATCAGGTCGAAGGCCAACAATGCAGATCTTGTCCGAAGAGAGGCTGCCGAGGTTAAGAAGGGGCGTATACGGAAGAAGATTAGTCTCAGGCTAGATGTACTTATTTGATACATAGTCCATCGATTAACGTCTTTGGAGGGTCAGCTAAATCGCGTGGGGGGAAGTTTATGTTTGCTTCATTGAAGAGTAGCAGAATAGGGTATGACGATTGTCCCGCTCATGTTTTCGAACTTCAAGACTTTGGGACTATTGTGACATTCCTCGTTGAAACTGAATATCATCTTGCATGCAATGTGGAGGCCATCACTGCCTGGTTGCAGCAAGTTCGTATCTCTTGTCATGTTTGCGCTTGGCGCGCGAGAAGGCAGGGTACAGCGCCTATCAAACTCCTGACTCTTTACAGTGATTGAGTTGCTCCTGTGCCCGGTACTGTCTGGCTCCATGGGGTAGACATTTTTTTTCAAGTCCGACCACGGGGCCTATCTTCAGATATCGAATCATACTCTCTATATGGCCTTCGGACAAATGAGAACAACACCGAGGCCGGCTCAGGACAAATGCGAAAATGTGACGAATGCTTGAGCCAATGCATAAAAGACAGAGCTCAGACCGCTTGAAAGCTATAATGCTTATAGTTCTTCCCACTTGGGAGAAATGATGATAACAAGGTGTTTCAATGTGACTCGTTCATGGTTGATGTTGACAATGCAGTCGATAAAGTCGTAGTATTTCCGCATACCATGAGGAGCTCGGTATTGATTGGTGCGCGGAACTTCTAGTCCGTGAATTTCCAGGATGTAGTATTAACGGTAAGTGAAACATGTCGCAGAGGCGTACGTACTAGGAGCAAGATAGATAATGTTAGCAAGGCCTTTCAATAGTCCCATTCTTGACTTATATGATGCCGAGAGGGTCGAATATCGAGCCCTTCACTCAAAAAAATCGTCAAATGCTCAGCTATTTCATGCAAAACAAATGGAGCCTACTGGGATTATCGAAATCATGTTTCGTTACTCGTCTGACTATCGTTCGAGAGTCGGCAGATCGCCTTTGAAGTTTGCATTTCTCATCGAGTTCAGAATTACAGACCGGTCCCGGGTAGGCAGGGAGGTAAAGCAAAAGACACTGATATTGATTGGTTAGCAGCCAACCATGTCTGACCAAGAGCTGCCAGTAATCACAGGGTTCTTCATTCCCGGGACATTTCCCCATGTCAGGCCATGAGGCGTTTCGTTTCTCGGAGTGCTCCGACCTGACATTCGTCAAGGCGAGATGAGGCGAGACAAGACGGAGTGGCTTATCCAGATGCGGATCTAGACGGCGACCTCACATAAACATTCCGAGTTCTGAACGCCGGAGGTCCGTAGAACCTGGCTAGCCTGGCAGAGTCCGATGACCCGAGAGTTGGCGAAAATCGAAGCTTTTGCTTTCCTACCAGTTGTTTATCTGTCTCATATCAGGACCTCGGCGGTGAGGCCGAGAAGCCAACCGGTGGTGTTGATCGATCTAGAAGACCCCTGATTCAAGGTGCAGGGCAGAGGCTTAGCGCCATGGGATCGGACTGGCTGCGGCATGGCGTTTATAACAACCGAACATTGTTATGCCGCTCTTACCGTAGGTCGCCGCTATCATTGCCGCTCATTCTGGAGCTTGTCACGGCGCTCTGCGGCATGATTGGGCTTGTGCTTTGTATTTAAGATGCTATGTCCTGTCATGCCCTTCAAGGGCACTGACGTGTGATATAGGGGATCGAACTGTAGCTGGAGGGTAAGCAATTGTCCATCCGTTTGGTCTGTTACTGCTCTATGGCAAAGACATAATGATGATCGCATGGATTGCATTACAAGAAGGGCATTGGAGTCTTGCTTCCGGGGCAGCCGATACTCAGCTCTGTAATATTAGCAATCATATGAGCTCAATCAAGTTAAATTCACTCTATTATTGACAAATATTGCCCAAAAACACCTCTCATTGCAGAATATCCTCGGAGTTGTTAACTTACAGAAAGTTGTCAAGTCCATTCGGCGACTCGGGCATAGCTCGGGACTGTGTACGCCGGACGAGTTCGGAAGACACTGACATCATCTACCGTCATGCAGGAAAAATGTACATTCAGCCATGAAAGTTTGTTTTGCCATTTATATACGTCAGGATAAGTAAAGAGAGTTCAGAGAAACTTGGTCAGACATTCATCGATTACAGAAAACACCATTGACTCACACCGCAAACTGTACGAACCATCACGACATCAATACATCAACCTCAGCTCACGTTTACGACATCTTTCAGGTACCTACCTAGGTCGACACTACACTGAAACTCAGCGCTCTCTCAATTTGACCCACACTGGGTTTAAACCACGCTGCAACCCACCTCGTTCGGTTTCTTATCATACCACCTGCGCCTTGAAAACGCCGTAAACTATTGCGCCGTGAGATACTTTCCATCTCTACAAATTCCTCGTTTCTCCCACGACCGTACTTTCGCTCAATTCCACCGCTCTCACCACAAATCAAACCGCAATCATGAAGATTCTCACAAAGGAAGAAGAAGAGGCGCACTACGCTGCTGTCGTCAAGGGCGGTCTCATCGGAGGCGGTCTTGGTCTCGCTGTCGGTGTTGGAGGAGTCGTCTTTGCTTCAAGGCGATACCCTGCTTTCCGCGGTCTCACAATCCCCTTCAGAACTTTCCTCGTCACATCCGCCGGTACATTTGGCGCCATCATCAACGCGGATCGCTGGTCCATGGATTTCCAGAAGAAGCAGAATCCCATGAACTTCTACGAGGATCAGACTCAGCGCGCCCAGCAGATCGTTCGCGAGAACCAGACTACCTGGGAACGTTTCATGGAGTACGGCAAGGAGAACCGCTACTCTATTGTATTTGTCTCATGGCTCGCATCCATGGGTGTGGCATTTGCCCTCGTGAGCCGTTCGCCCATGAACACAGCCAATAAGGTCGTCCAGGCCCGTGTGTACGCTCAGGGTCTGACCCTCGCGGTTCTTATCATCTCGGCTGTCTTTGAGATGAACGACGCCAAGAAGGGCGAGGGTCGCTGGCAGACCGTCATGGTCGTTGACCCTGAAGACCCTGAGCACAAGCGTCTCATTGAGAAGAAGATCCACAAGGAGGAGTATGAGGGGCAAGATCTCTGGAAGGGTAAGTTACACAATCAATCCTGTGAATATACATGAGACTAAATTGAGCAACAGATATGGTCGCTGCTGAGGAGCGACGATTAGCCGCCAAGAAGCAAGCTGAGAGCAAGGCTTAAAATAACACTTCAACTCTAACACGAAAACACTACTCAACATCAAAACCATCCCTCGATACAGATTACCTTAAGAATTCATCATTAATACCACGCCGAACCATGTCGATGTTTAAAGGGGGGGATGGAAATTGTTTACTCATGGCGAACAAGCACAAGTTTCATGAATCGCCGAGCCGGGGCGTGAAGGAAGTGGCTATTGTCATTTGGACAATCATTGAATCAAAACTGCCTTCTGTTTTGTTTTTTCTATGTGCATAGAGCGGGTGGGATGGTATCCTGGAGTAAGAACTTCTTGAAAATTTGATTCGGAACGTGTCTTTGGTAAGGTCTTGAATTGCTTCCAATGTATCATATTTAGCCATGACAGCAAAAATGAACCCAAAATCATGATCCCAAACGCATATACTAAGGGCATATGAAGATGACCCAGCATCTCATTCTTCTAGACTAAGTTGAACAAAAGATCTGCACCGCCGACTCCCTGCTAGCCCTCTTTTGAAGGGTCCAGTAACCACCCCAGATCAACAAATCAATTATCAAACACACTAATATATCCAAAAAGAGCTACATTAGCTTATATCTCTAAACTTCAATGGTGAAGTGGCTGATTTGCGAGTAATATGCATGAACAGCTAGCTCTAACAGCATAACGTCGCCATACACCTCACTACCATCAAAGCCTCCAATGACAATGAGACGGCTGTCGTATAGCACTGTCCCATGATAGCCGCGGCCTGAAGGTGCTTTACCGTAGACCCGACGTCTATCCCATGTCATTGTAACCAGATTCAATAGCAGGACATCATTTGAGTATTCGCTTCCGTCATGGCCTCCAATGACAAAAAGATATGAGCCGACTATTGTGGCCGTATGTGATAAACGGCGGAAAGCAACGGGGATAGGAACAGCTCTCCATAATTGTGCATCAACGTCGTAAACCCACACATCGTCAAAACACTCGCCGCCATCGGAGCCTCCGAAGATGATGAGTTTGCTACCCACCATGTTGGCTGTGTGATAGCCTCTTGCCTTGGGACGATAGTCCTTTGACCCTGGACTTGACTTATCAGAACTTGATACTAATCGCCATGACATTTTGTTGACATCAGCAACGTCTAATCGCCAAATATCATTTAGAGCTCGGACTCCATCGCCGCCTCCAAACACGTATATGCCGTTCTTGTATAGACAAGCAGTATGCGCTCTCCGTTTTGATGGCATCTTATCTCCTATAATACGAGGCTTTGTCCACCGGAAATTTGTCGTATCCAAAACATAAACATCGTTATAATACTCTGGGCCGTCACCTCCACCAAACACAATGAGCTTCTTGCCTACGGCAGTACATGTCATGGCTCTCAGGGGAACAGGTATATCACCAACGACATAAGGTATAGACCAATGGAACGAGTCTGCATCCAGCACGTAGAGATCATTGAAGCATGTTCTTGAATCACAACCGCCGAATACGTAGACATTTGAGCCGATGATTGTTGTTGTATGTGCTCTTAGTGAAGTGTGAGGAGCGCCCGACACAGGTGCCTTGGACCAGTACATGCCAGATGCTGGAGCCACGTCGACGTTCGGAGCCGTCCGGGGGTCCGGAAGCGAGGGAAAAGCAGTGTATTCGTCTTGGGATACGCGAGATCTATGCGTTGCGTATCGAGCGGTTGCCTGTGCAGTGGTTCGGCTAGTTATTGCAGATGTCGACCGTGAAGCGGTTGGTCGCCGAGTACGTCGATCTCCCTCACTCGAGGCATCACCAGCGCTGGTTGAGATTGAATGCGGCGGTTTGTGGGCTGTTCTCGAGGCAGTAGCTCCCTGCGAAGCGGTCTGTGAGGCGGATTGAGAGCGCTGCCGGATAGAAAGATCGGAAGGTTTTCGGCGAGTTGCCTGTATGCTTTTGCTGGCAAGATGGCCTGGTGTATGACTCCTAGGTAAGGGCATCTGATCGCTTGACTCGTCATCGTCGTCGGAATCGTCGTCGACAAAGCTCGGCCGTGGGGCTGTGGAAGCTGGAGCAGGAGATCTTTGTTGTTGAATACCCTTTGCCTTGAGAAGCGACTTATCGGGAGACCTCCTCGGATCCGCCATGATCGCGTAGGTTCTTCTTCATTGCCTAGACAAGGCGTTGAGCTTGTGACTTGAACCGGTAAAATGATGGAGAGTAGTAAATTTGGGTAGATATGAACGAATAAGATAAACTGGAAGCAATCAGCTGAAGCCAAAGCCGATTGGCGATATGCCAAAGGCGTAAAGAGAAGAGAGGGGCAGGCGGGCTGTTCTGTTGATGATGATAGAGTATGGGAATGATGTCGAAGGGTAGGGGTCGTACAACGTTGGAGCTGGGGTTGAGTCGAGTAACGTCGAAGGTATTGAGTCGAAGTACCAGAGTACCTCTTAGCTTTGTTGCCTCTGATTCTGGAACACTTTTAGTAAGTCCCCGCCCCTGTAGCCAGCTACTGAGACGAGGCTCTCGGGCGTTTAAAGTATCCGGTACATTCGCTTACCCACTGACCTCATAGCCCATAATGTAACGAACCCCAGGAATTTTAGTGCAGTTTTAGCATACACTATCAAAAGCTCGAGGAATTTTTTCTATGTGCACTTGAAGGTAGACGGAATCTCGCTTTTAATGACTGCTCTTTTTGATAAGTTAACACTGAACCAGCACTGTCAAATTTTCTTCACTCTTTCATTGGTGGATAGCTCGTGTAACCGGTAAGGCATTTCTACACACGTACTGCAACAGCGAGAGAGACCTATGCACTGTCCCTTACCTTCCTTCATCCCTTACACTCGACTCACTCTGCCCATACAACATTTACTTATTACTCATAGCAACTTGTGAACTCATAATCTTCTTCAACAATCACATTCTTTCAGTGCTTTATCATTCTCCATGAGTGAGCAACCCGACGCTCAGATGGGAGGTGTCTCCCAAGGCCATGAGCATGCGGAGCTCGCAGCCGATGCTAGCAATATCACAGCTTCTCCAAAGGATGGGGAGCGGGCTTCGAAGAGAATTAAGGTGAACGATTCGATCCCTTCTCAATCTGTGCCCGGGAGGAATTTGCACGATGCTCCAGCCCCTAAGGAAAATAGAACCTCCACGAACGGTGACAAGGAGAATGAGGTTCCGGGGTCAAAGTCGGAGCTCAAGACAGAACATGTTGATGGACGCATTAAAGGAATTGCTCCCATCAAGAAGGAGTGAGATATTCACTGCAAGGCCATCTTGAGATAGACTGACAAAGCAAAGGTATCTTGTGGACATGTCAACTCAAAAGGATGCATCCAATGATGAAGTGAACGACGATGACGCAGCTGAGGCTCGCGGTACTGCCGAAGGAAATGGCGAGAATGGCGATCGAAAGTCTGGCAAGGGTAAGAAGGAAAAGAAGAAGAAGGGCCAGAACACAGAGCGCGACTTCGGTAAATTTGACGATGCCTTTCGGCTCTGCAACAGTCGAGCCTTCTATCCCGAGTTTTCTCCAAGGGAATGCAAGTTTGGCGACCGATGCAGACTTTGCCATGATATTCGAAAGTATCTTGAGGAGGGACGCCGAGGTGATGTTGAGACATTTGAGGGTAAATGCCCCGTATTCGAGGCTCATGGTCACTGCCCTTCAGGTTGGAAATGCCGCTTCGTTAAGAGCCACATGAAGGAAATCGAGCATGAAGACGGTCGAAAGGAGTTGGTGCTTATAAGCAGTTCAGCCAACAGTGGCGAGAACGGCGAGCCTAGAGATGAAGGATCCGAGGAGCAGCGACCTGCTATTTTCAACGTCGTTGGCATGGACAAGAAGATTGAACTCAACCGTAAGCGAACTGACTTCACGCAATCTGACCAGTACATCACTTGGCTCAATAAGGAGGCCAAGCTAAGTGAGGAGTTTATGAATCGTCGCAAGAACCAGTCCGCCGAGGGCATCGAAGACCTTCGCGCCCGGTTTGTCGACCCCCCTTTCAAGCCTTCTGAGAAGCGCCGTCTCTATTTCGGCTCTGAGACCCCCACCTTGGCACCTCTCACTACCCAAGGAAACTTGCCCTTCCGTCGTCTCTGTGTTGAGCTTGGCGCTCAGCTCACGTACTCAGAGATGGCATTGAGTATGCCTCTCATTCAGGGAACAAAGGCTGACTGGACACTCCTCAAAGTTCATGAGTCCGAGCTTACTCCCCCTAAGATTAACCCAGGCTCAGTCCCGATCTTCGATGACTACGACCACTCTAAGGACATCAAGTTTGGTGCACAGATCTCTGGAAACAACCACTGGGTTGTTACTAAGGCCGCTGACGTTCTGAACCGTTACTGTCCTCACCTTCGCCTCATCGATCTGAATTGTGGTTGTCCAATTGATATGGTCTTCAAGTCTGGTGGTGGATCGGCGCTTCTCGAAAATTCGGGCAAGTTGGAGCGTATGATACGAGGCATGAACGCTGTGTCAGGAGAGGTCCCTATTACTGCCAAGATCCGCACTGGTATCCGAAACTCCCGACCTACGGCCACTCAGCTCATTGGCAAACTCGCTTTTGGTGCACGAGAGCATCGAGAGCGACTTGGTGCCCCTGGATGTGCGGCCCTAACTCTTCATGGACGCAGCCGTGAGCAGCGATACACTAAGAAGGCCGACTGGGGCTACATTAGCGAGTGTGCCGCACTCATCAAGACCTACAACAAGCAGAAGGATGATTTGACTGACACCATTGCTGAGCCCGATGCCAGCAGTCTCCCTAACGCGAAGGACGGTCGCATGTACTTCCTCGGCAACGGTGACTGCTACTCGCACACTGAATACTATGGACATATTGAGAAGGCTCGTGTCGACACCGTCATGATTGGTCGTGGTGCCCTTATCAAGCCCTGGCTCTTTGAGGAGATCGAGAAGGGCCAGTACCTCGACAAGTCTTCCAGCGAGCGTCTCCGCTACATCGAGAAGTTTGTGCGCTATGGACTCGATGCCTGGGGTTCTGATGAGCTTGGCATTGGATTCACTCGCCGTTTCCTTCTTGAGTGGCTCAGCTTTGCGCACCGCTACGTCCCAATTGGCTTGTTGGAGTATCTCCCACCATGCCTCAATGACCGACCTCCCAAGTACGAGGGGCGAGACGAGATGGAAACGCTTATGGCGTCCAACAACTTCAGGGACTGGATCAAGATCAGGTATGTTAAGTCTCTTATAGCACAATACACTAGGTTTAATCTCTTCGACCGGCATGCTAACTAGGTTTTCACAGCGAGATGTTCCTCGGCCCTGTTCACCCAACATTCAAGTTCCAGCCTAAGCACAAGTCCAACGCGTATGAGGCTGAGGGTTAAACAACAAAGTACGAAAAGGCGAGCGGCGTAGGGGGGGACTCAAAGAATTTGTTTGATATGAAAAGAGGCCAACTTTGGTACTCATATTTGTTATGTCTTGGGATTTGGGCGAATGTAAACGACATGAATGACCGGGACTTTTTTACGGACCCAAGAAGGAGATCCTATTTGTAGGGGATAACGGTATAAACCGGAAACTCGTGGCATAACAGAAAAGTCTGATTCAGTAGTGTCAAATAAATGTGCAGAGAATAACTGCAAAGGGATTCTAACTCAGCACAATCAATTATTTCGAGAATCATGTTCCCTAATTGCTAATGTCAATTATGTTGATATAAACGAATATCTCTTGACCCTCTATGTAGCCATAGCCTACCTCTGGCTCATGAGGCATTGATACCCTGATGCATATTTCTTTGTTACATGATATATGAAAGTTGGTAAACTGGTGTAATGATTACTATAGCATTTCCATCACGAGAGCGTCTGCTAGCTTACTCCCGCACAGCTGTTGTATAAGGTCGTGTTAGATTAAGGCATATCTAGTCATACGGATTGATGACTAGTCGCCTAGAAATTCGACACTTTCTGTGTTTAAACCCCGAGCTACGATGATGCGACCGATTACCGTTGTTCTTCGAGAATGCTATTTGCGTAGTACAGATGGTGAATTGATCACAGTTGCCCGCCTATGTATTTTATAAGAGAATTCATAAAGTACTTGACTAAAATCGATACGCGAGCATTAAAATGAAATAGTTTTTCTGATAATGAAACGCTAATCAAGCTCTATTCAATGGCTCGATAAGTGAAAGTAGATAGATGTATCTTTGTGGGATTTATGACTCCCTAGGTATCGCAAGACATGACGAAACCGTTCGAACGCTAGGAACTAAGATATGTGTGTGAAACCCAACAACTCCGTGATGACTTTTGAAATCCAATCACCAATGCACCCTCGCAATATTCAAGACAGAATCGTACAGCTGTCGTTTTCGTATGTAATTATCGACGTTTCCAATGTGGCTGCCAAAGGTTCTACGAGTAGAAGTGGCTCCTCTGCATGCCGTCGGCGGAAGCATACTCGTTCTTTCCATCCTCAGGGCGGGCAATTGAGCTCGTTAGGGAGTTGGTACGGCTGCTCTCGCTAGGTGCAGCCTTAAGCTTCTTGGGCTCTTGTGCCGGGCGCTTAATGACCTCAAGGTAGGTAGATGGAAGATAGCCTTGGCGGCCGTCGCGGGATCGGCACTGCCACCACTCGCTAGGGTTACCAGAGGGATCGTTCTTACTTAGGACGGCAACAAGATCGCCTTTGCGAGCCTCAAGCTCCATGCCCGTGTTAGGCTGAGGAAGGAAGTCGAAGGTAAGTCGGCAAAACTCCAGCTTGGAAGGGTCGACGGGCTGCTGGGACTCCATGGCCTGGGCCTGGAGGCGCTTTTGCTCCTGTTCTTGTGAAGCAGCAAGCGTCCTTATCATCTTGGACATTAGATAAGGGATACCAAAAGCGGCCAGGACGAAGAAAAGCAGAGGCTTCTTGCTGGCCTTAGCAGGTAGTGGGTTACCATCAGGCCCAACGCTACGACCTTCGAAACGAGCAAAGGCAGCTGGCGTGAGAGCGGTCGCATCAGCAGGCGGCGGTCGACCAGTAAGTTTGGCAATCAATGTCCGAATCCAGCGTATTAAAGTGAAGATGCCCAGTACTGAACCCAAAGTGTCCCTCAAATTACCGAATTGTTCAGCGACAGAGACCATGGCTAGGAATGGTTAGTTGACTACCCATCTCATACCACTACAATCAACACTTACCAAAGAAGCTAGAGTGAGTAGCCATGTAGGTACTCTCAAGCATCTGGGCGAAGCCTCCAAAAGCCGTGACAATACCCTCAAGCATTTGGAAGGTAGCCTGAGTACTGTTGTTGAAGGTGTTCGTCAAACTGTTTTGGTCGCCGGGCATTCCCATTCCACCACCGTACATACCACCGCCCATGCCACCATACATGCCTCCCCCATAGCCACCATATCCTCCGCCGTACATGCTACCGTAACCACCACCGTAACCACCCATTCCAAACCGCGAGTAGGGGCTGGAATAGGGTGACGAATACGCGCCACCCATGGAGCTGTATGGCGAGGTATTCATCCTGCTATAGTTCGCAGCGTTCTGGTTGACGGTAGACGTGAGGGAGGAAGGTCGATTGGGAAGCGGAGGGGCGGTAGATGAATCGGTGGGTGATGTGGTAGTTCCGGAGGTGACTGATGGCGAGATGGACGATGCCGCTAGAATACAGTGAGCAGGAGGGCACATAGACGCGGAGATTCAGGAGCAAGGAATTGACATGAGACATGCAAAAGAAAGAAGAGATAGGAGAGGAGGGTTGATGATTGCGACTTACCAGCAGTCGCAGCCGCGCCAGGCTGCTCCCAGGGCTTGGGTGGAGAGGCCATGATGTTGGATTGATATCGCAAGGAAGAAGGGTTCAAAAGCCGGGTCCGGGAAATGGACTACCGAATAGCGGTATCGAGGTCTCAGAATTCGAGTCGTCTAATCTGTTGAGCCTCCTAGTGAAGCAGACTTGACTTGATCGTTGGCCACTCCTCGTGACGTTTGGTGGTGGACCTCGGAAAGTGTACCGGACGCAAGATCGGGGACTGACTCCGTGATTATATGCAACCCCCAGTTAGCGTTGCCGCGGCGCGCGGGGGCAACGGAGCTGCCTCGGGATACGGGGGGGAAAAAAAGTGTCGCCGAGAGCGAAGATATGGCCGTGAGTATCGCTCTCTCGAGAATTAAAGACACGCAAGATTGGTGATCACGACAGAGGTGGGCGTAGAGGTGATGAGAAGGAGGAGGGAGAGAAAAGCCGAGAAAGATGGAGTTGATTAGA
Source organism: Fusarium burgessii (assembly GCA_002980515.1). NCBI lineage: Eukaryota > Fungi > Ascomycota > Sordariomycetes > Hypocreales > Nectriaceae > Fusarium > Fusarium burgessii. The sequence goes on from PVQA01000278.1 coordinate 30,143, forward strand.
GGTGAAAAAACAGTGGGACCGCACATTAACCTAGGCTGAGAGGCGGGCGCGTTCAAGTTTAAAAGGGAAGAAAAATCCGGGGCGATACTGGGACCGAACCAGAAGCCAGACCTCGGTAGACTAGGCCCCGCCTACTCTCATCGTTTTTACCTTTTTTGAGGCAATACAACTCGTGAAGGGGGGTGCTTGCCTTTTGATATTTTTGATGCTTCATGATGATCTGATACCTGCTATATTTGTGATAAGATTGCTCCGTATATCATCCCCCAGATGCAAATAATTACGTTATCCTTAGTATTATTCCAGTTGCCTGTTGGTTTTTCCTTTTCAATGCAATTGCTTATCTGGCTATAAACCGTTTTTGTTGGCCGTTGTAGCCCGTCCCAAGTTTCCATGTGACGCTGATGCTTTCCGGTTTCGCCACAAGCCATCGGCGTTCCCACTAGCACCTTGGTTCTAACAACGCGTAAAGACACAAATTTAACCTTACGTCAGTCTTGGTAGTCTAGTGTACACTGTAACACCTCATAGGGATATGAAAGGAACGCGATTAAGCACTAGTAATTGGTTTCATGAACAACAATTATATGTACAATATTCGTGTTTAATTGGCAAGTAGAGCTTTCCCCTATTTTGGTGCTTCTGGCTTGCTCTTGGTGTCAATGCTCAGTTAAAGGTAGACTACCTAGACGTCTGGATTATAGGCAATATCTTTAAGCAGGCTGATCTGAACCTAGAGCCGAGTCTGGACTATCATGAGAACTACAGTATACTTTACCATTGTGGAATTCCTCGCATTTAGATAAGAGTCCCAAGAAAGCAGAGAGTTATGAGACCTTGAATTGCGGGCGAAAATAAATATGTTAGAGCTTCTCAAGTTTGTTCTATTCTAAATTGCCATAAATCATCCTAAACATGACTGAGAATTTGTCACTTAGGATTAAGGTCTTGAGTTTTCTTATATCCATTAAGTTAACCCTGTATATTATAGACTGCAACTCACACTGTAAAAATTGGGGTGGAGGAAATGAGGAAGGCTAGTTTAACATTCTATCACAAGTGCAAATCTTGGCACAGTATTTTGGTAATACAATAATAATGCTGTTCAAACATTGAACCCTGCAAGTGTGAAAAGGGAACACTACAGTATTTCGAAAGTCCAGAAATTGTGTTTGCTTTTTGGTCATTTCATAGAGTGAATCTTGGCGTGAGGCTGACCCACGGATTGAAGTCAGGTGCTTTTAAGGAAAGAAGTTGTGCCTTGATCTTTGTGCCTAGGCCGGCCTTGTCGCCGCTGGCGATTAGAGGGCTGTGATGACCAAATCTGGCGAGGAATTAGTGCTTAAACGTTTGTCATGCACTTGCGCTATCCTTGATTCAGAACTGCATATGGCAAGAGTTATATAGTATAGCAAAGGTTTTACTAAGGCAGTAGAGTATAACTTACAGAAAGGTTTAGATATCTTCCTTAACGAACATATCTATACAGCTAATACTCTAATGCTAACCTTTCTCTAATACCTAAATATAGGCTAAAGCCACTTAGAGCTTATCAGTCTATAAAATAGAGAAGTTTTCTCTCTTATAGCAGCGAATTCAAGCTCCTTATCACCTAAGTCATCAGACGCTTTAATATCTTTGCATGCTGGCTTATTTGCGCGAGCTTGACTGTGGTTGTAACATCGATCTTGGAAATAGGCCAAATACTTTTAACTGTTCTTTTACTATGTGCTTTATGATTAATCTGCTGTTGCAGCAAACTAATAGGCTTGCCTTAACTTTAAAGTAAAGTTGGCTTATTGCAATTGTCTAATCCCTAAGGTATCTGGTCAATTTACAGTATAATATTATTTGCAACAGGTGGTACTATTGCCTTATAAGACAGTATCGTAAAAATGTCAATCAACTAACTAAAAGTTGGTGAGTGCAAGCAAAAGATCTCTGCTTCAGTCGGCATCTTTCGATCACGTCTGACTGATGCTGCTCTAAGAATAGCCTGGTCAAACATTATCAGAAGGTTTTTGTAAACGTTCTTCGTACATCAAAACAGCATGCAAGCTTTCTTCAGTTTCCGGTTTATTTAGTTTTCTACACAGATACAGGAATTAAAAGCGCAACTAGCAAGTTCCTTATTAGTACCGCACTTGACAGATTTTCAGTACCGAACCTGCTTAAATCAGTATACTATGGCAGAGCTATAACTAATCAAGTTGATTATCGTAAGCAGCTGTAAGGTACATCAGTGTAGTCTTGGGGCCGTTAAAGGGATGGGGCGAAAGTCGATGTAGTTTCTCTTTCATGTCGCAGTAACAAGAAACACCTGTAAACCCGCTGCAGTTAAGTCATCCGTGTCCAGTCACGCTTCAACCATCAACGCGATAGCTGTGTTCATTTACCACACCACACGGTACAGTCCCAGCCAGATTCCCTATCGATGGACTCCATCCAGCAGATGCGGAGTCTTTCTGCTCTTTGCTCGATGTTATGACAAACTAGGCACATGAGGTTTGTGTTCAAGGCTGGGCAGAAGGATCAGATAGTGGCGAACCTCAACAATGGAAAGTTCGAAACAACTGAGGTCGAATTCGATACTTGATCATAAAACTTCGCGTGAGTGAAAGGATGTTCTGCCATGTAGACTAGCGGTACCAGCCTAGGGGATGGCAGAAACTTAGGACCTATGATCTAAAGTAATAGAAATACTTAAGTAATTTTATAGCGGACTTAGGATTCTCTTTAACTACTTTATCTTTGTATTCTTAAGTTAGAGTCTTAAGACTTCTGACACCCTAAGGGCCAGCTATTTGACAATGTGACCGACATCAGATTATATGGTTGATTCCCACGCCATCCATCACATCCATGATATTCCAACTTAATTTCAGACCATACTCATTCCAAGCGTTGTACATCATTTCATTTATCCCATTCCTTATAGCTCTTTTGTTTTTGTCTGGTATTCCATCCCAACTTTCCACTGATACTATTCACCCAATCTTCACTCCTCCGTCCTTCAGCCTGTACCGAGGCAAATGGAAATCTACTCGCACTGATGGTAACGTAGTCTCCGGGCTTAAGCTCAACACGCTCTCGTCCATCGAAGCTCGCCCATGACGCCGTTCGTGCGCTATACGGCACACCAACGCGTAACACAATCGTGTCGGGTAAGATAATAGGCCGGAACGACAAGGTGTGTGCACATATGGACGTGACAAGCATCACGGGGTTCTCTGGATGGCACAGAGAGCCTCCAGCGGCAAGATTGTACGCCGTTGAACCTGTAGGTGTCGACACGCAGATGCCGTCGGCCAAGACCGAGGTGAAGTGTTCATCGTCACCAAAGATTTCGGTAGTCGACATTGCTAGGATATACATTAGAACATCTCCTGTAGGGGTAACTTTTACGTCTGGATTCTCACTTGGATTTGGTCCTCTGTCCACTACTACTTCATTCAAAATCTCAAACGTCCCATCCGGCCGATGAGTGTGCTCATCTTCCCTCTCCTCGCCTATGAGCTCCTCCACCAAGTCTCGGGACTGCTCCTCGTCCTCCTCGGAACCCTTTTCAAGGTGAGCTCTCTTGCGCCGTTGGCTTCTCATGACAGTGCCCTCAAAACGTAACCTCAGGCTGACAGTGACGCCCTTGGTGAAGGCCGTGGTGAGTGTCCGCTGATAGTCTTCGAAGTCAAACTTGGTCAAGAAGCCCAAGCTACCCAGTGCAAAACTCAATACAGGGGGCACTATGCGCTGGAAGAGCCAGCTGGCGTATAACACTGTGCCGTCGCCACCGAGTGAGATAACAAAGTCAAAAGTGTGAGGTCGTGTTCGACACATATTCTCGTCCCAATATCGAAGTCGTCTGGTCAGCGTTTCTTTGACAGTCTGCTCATTCGTCTCCCCTGTCTCAAGATAACCCTTGCTCACCTCATCAATGATCCCGCTGACATCAAATTTCTTGTTTGTTTGCAGCTTGTCTTGTACGTAGACGGTATAGGCGACCTCGTGGTTATGCTGTAGAAGCCATTTTACTAATTCCCGTGTTTTTGGGATCAAGTCTTGGTCGTATATTTTTGTGAGGATGAATATGCTTTTGACCTTAAATCGGAGGCGCATGCTGCTCAGTCGGCGACTTAGTTCACGTACACCCCAGGCCATATCACTCAACTGCTGCTTGGTTAGCAGGCGACTTCGCACATCCTCCTGATAACCCGAAAGGTCAACATCAGACATGCTCTTGGTCATTTGCTGTGTCCAAGCCTGCTGATCAGCCTGGCCAGAGTGTTCCATACTGCCAGGCTCAACAACAGCGCGGCACTTCTTCTGATATTTGGGGTCGACAATCGAGTCAAGACTGTCGTCGCGAACAGCTTCAATGTGGTCGCCATTGAGAGCCTTGTGAAAAGTGGCATGGCTAGGATTTGGATTGTTGCTTAGATATGATGGAGGGTTGTTTCCTGTTGAAGGTTCCGGTTCTGGCTCGCTGGCTGAGCTGGCAGCATCTTTTGCGCGTCGCTGACTATCAAGGAATTGGTGGACAAGGCACTCGTCGCGGCGTGTAGGTTGGCGCATCACAGGCGTTTTAATCTCAGAGGCAACCATTGAACTCTTGCGACGATAGGGGTTCCCGGGATCGAAGACAACCTGTATATAGGCGATTAGATCAGTCGCGCCACTCTTGGTTGTCGAATGGTATTGGCCATAGTATGAACGAACCTCTACTGCCTCGGAGTCCTCATCAGAACTCCCATCGCAATCACGGTTGGGGCTATCCTCAAAATGTATATGCTTCTCCGTATGGTCTCCCATTTTTGCAGTTGAAAGGATAACGCACGATTATTCCTCTCGATTGTTGTATGGTTGGATGACGTTGTCAGCCAGTGCTCAATGGTGGGGCAGACGGTAAGTGGATCTACTGAATCGCTACTGAGAAAGCCTAGAATTAGAGGATCTCATCCGATCGAGGAGGATTAATATCGAAAGTCTTCTCGATCACCGAGTTCTAGGGCTCTCCATGCTGTAACCCATCTCTATATATATACATATATGATTGATAAGCACGAATGAGCTTCTTGCACTTCGTGAGATACTTGATAGCTTGATGGGATTTAGCTATTGCTAAGAGCAATGCATCTGCAGTGTGCTGAGATAAGAACAGCGGAAATATTTTGTATACAATTCCCACAATGTCATTGGTTGTAAGAGGAAGCATATCCTCAGCAATTGTTTACCATTCTCACTTTCTTATAAGACATATCCAATGGGCATTTGATTCACATATTAGTCAAAGTATTCAGTTTAGGGTAATTGGAGCGTAAAACACCATCGTCATGGCCATGATCCAGCTAAGATATGCGAACGCGTTGACACATATTCCTAGAAGAGGAAAAATATTGTTCAAAAGAAGTCGGCTGAAGATGAGCCGATTCAACCATTGCTGATGTGTATGTCACCTAAGCTAGTACATGGCTGACTGAAGCTTACTCAACACACTAATTGACATGGTCAACATGACATAAGATTCTAAACCATCAAGCCATGATAGTGAAACCTACGATATCGACATTCAAGTATGAGATACTTCTAGTGGCTTCTGGCTAGCATAAACTGTTCTCTCAATAGATGTGATTGATACATTACGATCATGAATGGAGAACCAATAGACATTCAGTGGTGCCCCTAGAGTCCTCACGAAGGCCTCAATCAACTTGAACCAGTCAATGCAATATGAAACTGTTTGAGGTCTAAGATGTTGGGGGACATGGTCGACGACCTCGATTGACTCAAGGTAGGAACTCAAATAATATGAATAATACGAAGCCTCTGTTGGCCATAAAGGCTGACAGGCATAACATAGGGAAGGATGAACTGTGAAACTGTTTGCTGATTCCTTCGTCTGCACAGGAAGAAGCACCCGAAGTTGGAATTCTTGCTACATACCATAAAAGGAGGCATGCGTCTTCATCTTGCATTCTAGTAAGACAGATAGGGGTGCCAAGTCGAATATCGAATGAAGCTACTGCAGTAAGCTATAATAAGAGACCTGCCATCCCAACCCCATGCCTAGCACTCAGTAACACCTTCGTTTTAATCATCCGTCACGAGATGAGAGGATGAAGACCAGGTATTCTGGACCTGATACTACATGCAAATGCTTGGATTCTTCAAGTATCTAATACCGACTATTAAGTCTTAATCAAACGCTTCGCAAGCTACTGACTATCTATTATAGCACCCCTAGCTATAATCTAGCCACTCTCCGGGAGTGATTGTTTGAGGAGGAAACATCTCTCACTTCACTGTGCTCTCTATGCTTGACGTGCAAGAAAGCAGTAAAGAGTGGCAAATATATGACTGAGTATGAATTATGCATTGCTTAAAGGGGGGCAAATAATAGTAGTTGGAAAGACAAGTCGTATCAGTATAGATTAACAGACCCTAGGAAATCGCTAGAGACTTTCTGAATAGCAGATGCTCGAGAGAGCCATAAGCTCCTCGCTATCAAGTCGAGTACAATAACAGTCTAGGGCAGGGTGTCCATGAAACTTCTCCTCATTCCATAGATCGATGGGCTCCTCACAGTTATATTAGATACAGCAAATACTCCACTTGATTGTGTGCTCGTCCCCAGTTCAATATCCTCTTGGACGGGTGACTCGGTATTCTTAACAAGAACGAACGCACTATACTTGTCAAGTTACGAGAGTTGACGGCTGTTATAGAGCTACACAAACCGCCAAGATTTCGGCATTTGAACCTTGACCTGGTCTGCTCGTCCTCGCTTACAGAGCTTTGGGTTTCAAAGATAAGTGGAAACGCTTGAAACAACCAAATGGAGAACCAACCACTTGGTCCCGCAGATACAGACAGATGCTAGAGAGGCCTAGACAGTGCCCCGAATTAATTTTACTCGCTTCCAGTTGTTATCTAGTTAGCTAGAGCTCTCCCACTGTATGGATAGTTTTAGGTGTTCGCATGGTTCAGTTGACAGATCTGTTACCGGGTGCAAGCTCTGATCCTTGCGAAACGTCACTGTATCCATCCGTCTCGTGGCCGGCCGTTCTCCCCGCCTTCGGCACCAAGAGGATCCGTGTGACCTGCCATCAGAATCTCAAACCCTCTGGTCCAGGATAGGAAATGGCACTCGTCTAAGCTCTTGGCCTTTTAGTCACTGTCTTGTTAGCTCTCATGCTAAAGGGGATCCCTCCCATAATCCATGTTGTCTTCTTGTTTGAAGTCCACGGCGTAGTTGCACAAAACGGACAAACGTGGACGCTAGCCCGGATGCGGATCAACCCCACCGTTTGCTTCCCTTGGACTCCTGCCTCTTACAACCCGACGAAACTTGACTCTGTAACAACAATGCTTCAGCCTCTTCGAACCGGCGTTTTTCGCCGCCCAGAGAGGACTCTTTCAAGAAGCTCACTCAGTAGTGAAGTATCACTATCAGGAGGAGCTTAGGAAGCAGTTCAGTTGTGGCTTCCATTCGAGGCCGATCATAGTCAAAGCTCAAGCGAGAATGGCACAGTTGATCGAGCCCAAGGAACTTAATCTCATGGTGGAGTAGCATTCTCTTACACGGATTTCGTCAGCGTCTTCAAGAGTCAGCATCCCGGAAACCCAATCTACACGGGTGAAACAATACCCTTCTCGTCCTAATGCGGGAAATGCCTCTAGCCCACCCTAAGGGCCTGGCTTGGCTCGCTTGGCTACCATCTGTCAGGGGCGACAGCTTCGATGCTACCAAGCTCCGTCATGAAGTAGCTTGATCCTTGCTCCTTGGGAGATTTCTGAGTCGCGCAGGGGTCATCAAGCTCGCCGGATCTAGGACAATCTACATTCCCGCTCAATCTGATTTGCGCTCTATTCGAGATATCAAGTCCTATATCGCCTCCATCGCCTCAGTCTCCTCCCACCCAGTTGGTGTTTGTCTGATCTTCGTTTCTTTTCTTGATTTTCAATCTTACATTCGTTTGCCACAGGCCAGGTGCCATTGTCATTTTCATTGTATTTCATTTTCCTACGTTGCATTCTCTTGTGTTTTATTATCTATCTACTGCTTCTCAACTCTGCTCTGCTTAATTGACCAAGTAAACGCCCGGAGGTCATTCTGGTTACTGCTATCATATCTCGGTGCTTCTCCTATCCATTCATCATCTCTCATCTCTCACTTCCCTTGGCATATTGGCTCTTTTTCGATACAATCATACGACATCGACGTCGACATGGGAAACTAGGTCTACCAAGAAGGACAACGCGGTGCCGGCACTGTGAAGGCTTGAAGCCTGCCCTTAAATTGACAAACATCTCGAATTGGACCAGACAAAAACAACAAGATGGACAACGACCCGACGATGGACTCGACCGGTTTTCAGTTCCAGGCAAATTCTACATCAAAATGGGATAACGAACTCAAATTTGCCGCAGCTGGCTCGGTCCGCACCTCGATCATCGTCCTATCGGTTTTCAACGTGATAGTAGCATTCGCGGTTACTATTAGTATTCTTCTGCGATCATGGAAAACATTAAAACAGGTTGAGCCGATATGGGACTTCAAGTACGTACTGCATTTCCAGATCTACAAGACTTCTTCTCACAGCCACTCTTAGATCATCTTGGCTTCGACTAGTCAAAGGGCGAGATGTCTACCCCTTTGTACTCTCCTTGGGCATCGTAGTCCAGGGAATTGTATATGCTACTGCTCAAGCCAAAGGTCTTGAGTCACTCATGATCCTGGGGTGTGCTACGATATCGCGAATGATGCTGCTAGGTATGTCAAAGCAATACTGAGCTTTCGCTCAATTGTACTAATGTAGCTACAGCTTTCTTCATTGTACCCTTCATTCAATTGTTGTTCGGACTGGAATTGACTATCCGCATTACGAGGCCGAGCATATTCCCCTTCCGTGGCAAATTCAACACTCCTGCTTGTCTAGTAATCATCGGTGTCTTGCTGCTCATTGTATTCTCTATTACCTTTGCTGTCTTGCCGTCCGAGTTTTGCTTTGCTAGTTTGATTTCTTTCTTACATCGGTATGACACTGGATGTTTTGGGGTCTTACTCACTGTCATCCTGATTGTTCTGATTGAATGTGGCGTTATATGCTTCAAGCTTCATACTGGGGCCAGACTGCACATTGCTGAAAGGGACGAGGCATCTCGCATGGTTTACCACATGATCATTGCCGTGATATCATATGTAAGTATGGACCTCGAGGTAATGGCTTATGCTAATTCTGAATAGACTCTGCAGCTAACATTTTTCTACAACGTGTCGTTCCGTGACACAGGAGCAGCAGATGACACATCAATGACGCTGAACATGATAGGAACTGTTGTGATGAACATGTCAGGACTACTGCTTGGCTGTCTTTATCTCTTCTTGCGATCAAGCAGATCCCCAACTGGTTGTTCTGATGACGATATTGAGGCATCACAGGGTTTCAGAAAATGGGGTGATGACCAGGATCAAGAGCCTCAAACTCCTGGGTCAGCGATGCTACAACCACTTGATCTACCCAAGCTGGTTCAAAAGGCTGAAAGCAAAGAAGACTTGATTTTAGATGACAGGGTGGAAGACAAAGTGTTCGGTGCACGCAAGGACTTCCTCAACCGTGGCCTGAAGCCTTTGCGCTTAGGAAGTATGCGTAACTCAGGCGATCTTCCAACAGTGCCGAAGCCTGTACGGACGTCATCGAAGGAATCTATCAAAAATTTCAAAAGGAGCATGTACAGCATTTTCCCCAAAGCCGAGCCGCCCAAGTCGCCCATCCTATTACCAACAACAACCTACAAGGACACCACATCCAAGAAGACCCCAGCAATTCAAAACTTAGCTGACGACCTTCTTGCACCGCCTGCTCTCCGTTTACGAGACAAAAGGTTCCGTTCAAGTGGCGCTTCAATGCTCTCGACTGCAACTGTACAGATTGGCCTGCGCCTTTCCAACATTGGTGACATGCGTCCCGCCAAACCGGAACTCAAACTAGACACAAACACAAACACAAACCAAGTGCACAACCTCGATTGTCCCAACAGCACAGTAAGATTTTTCCCAAGAAAGACGAGTCCGCTTGCCATCGCCATCGTCGATGTTCCAGGCGAGGGTACCAGGTACAAGATCCAAGACAACTTTGATGAGAGACTCTCCGAGAAGGAACTTCCACCGGTTCCCCTCAGCGCGGGTATGAATACTCCGCCGGAGACAACTCTCAGCTCCGCTGTATATAGCCCTCAGGAGCAAACGCCAACTTCAGCCTCACATAACCCCAGGACAGGATCAATGAGTTCTGGAAGAGTTCATAGCCGACAGGGCTCGAGAAGTATGGGAGAGCCAAGCAGGCTAGCCAGCCGACAGGGATCAAAGGCCAGGCCAGAGACGGGCAGAGTACATAGTCGACAAGGGTCAAGAGTTGACCCAGAGACAACAAAAGGACCATGGATTTGATAGAGGACAAAGCGAATAGGGTAAATGGGGAGGATGACGATTTCATGAACGGTTTGGCAACTGTAACGATTCCCTTTTGTGTTTTCATGTTTTAGGCCATCTTGGAAACTAGCGTCGAGATTTGGTCCCTCTTTATATAGATAATACCAGAAGATTAGGCGAACTTCCTCGGTAGACTGTTTGACTGGCCTATGGTCTCCTGACAGTAAGGCCTTGCGAAACCCAACTATGAACACAGGGAACTAAAAATTAGCCTGTCGTATGAATGGTGCTTTTAATTCATGTATGACTATATGTCTTTTTTTGCAGGTCGAGCGGTATCTCTCCTTTGCTCCCACTTCTCCCAACCAGCCTGACACATGTCCTCTTCAACAACGAGATCCCTTAGTCTGAAAGCTCTAGCCAAAGGCGTCTCGAGAGCCCAGCTTAACCAGCCGGTTTGCCTCATAGCAGCAACAATAACGAACCACCCGAGAGCGCTTACTACACCTGCAACACTACCAACAACTACCTGCTTAGGGGTGTGGTAGTTCAGGTACACTCTGCTCCATGCCGTTGCCGCCGCAATCGCCGCTCCAGCTACGCTTACTGCAACTCTCTCAAGAACACTCCACGGTCGGTGTAAGCTACTTTCTGCGCGGACTTGATGTACATGACGCGGTTTGTGGCGGATGAGCAGGAACAGAGCCAGAGAGATACTCCAGAAGGCAACAAATTGTGCGTGGGAGCTGGGCATGCCGTAGCCTTTGCCGTGTATGCGACGCGGACGCTCTTCTTTAATCAGCCGTTTCAATGCAAAGTTGAGCACCTCGCAAGCCAGTTGGCCGAGAAACATCAGGGCGACTTCGACCTCGCGGGTGAAAAGGACGAGCGTGGCGTAAACGACGCAGAGAGCTTGGGGGAGGAGGGCGAGGTAGGCGCATGCAAGTGAGACATGATCGTTGGGGTCCTGTTTGCGACTGTTATTTGCGAGTCGTGGTTGTGTAGGCGTGAAACTTACGTAGTAAACGTGGGTAACAGAGAGGGAAGCAAGGGGAGTTGAGTCGTCCATGATGAGCTGGTATATGCAGTTTCTGGTAGGTTCAACAAGCTGTACGCAAAGGTTGCGTCCTCCTGGCAGAGGACCACAATGACTCTGATTGGTACAATTTGTGACAAGAACAAAGAAAAGACTTGAGGCAAACACGAGTGGAAAACATTCAAAAATTGGAAGCCAAGTCTAAGCTTGCAGTATTCCTGAGGTAGATGACGATGCAACGGGCCGCTGTGGCTGCAGGTGTGGCCAAGGCCGGAGAAAAAACGTGGCGTCTCGGATTTCGGAGTCTGTTATTTGTCAACGCTATGAATGCGGATCGTAACAGGCAGTTACCAAATTCAACGACGGCCAAAGAGTCATCCTCGTTTACTTTACGTTCTCTTCTGTGTGAATAATATCGTCTCCTTTTCTTGATGCCGACGATTGCGCTTTCATCTACACAAATCAGTGTCAGTCACTTGTTGATTATTCCGCAGTAGCCCTATCTTGGGCACCATCTCAAAAAACCTCGTCTCGCCCCTCTCTACATAAAGTACCTCCCTCAAAAAGGCACCCATGTTCGAGTCTTGACAAAAAAGAACAAGAAGTAGGCTAAAACGATGGAGGCCTAGCAGAACCTCACTACTAGGGGCTGGCTACTTTGAGGGTCCTTGATATTTAAAATACTTACTCAGCCTTGCCACTCTGGTAAAGTCTTTGCTTAAGTACATTACCTACATTTTTCACTACGCCACGACAGGATGAACACTCATGCCAAAGTAACCACTATGGACGATAGCGATGATCCACGTCTTATAGAGCTTGGCTCCATCAAGGCTATATTCCCAGAGATCCGACGCCTTGACGCCAAAGACCCCTTCACCTTTGAGATAGACCTCCCTGTTGAGCCCGTCGCTCCAGTTACTGTCACTTTCCCAGCAGCATCAGCCCCCACACATCCAGGACTCACAGCATCTAGCCAAGCCAACGACAATGTCCAGCTCGAGGTTGATTCTCTTGAAGTCTCGTACCTGCCGCCTTTACGACTGAGAGTCCATCTCCCGGAGGGTTACCCTGTAGACACGCCACCCGATATTGAGGTATCAACTATACCGCAGTGGTTAACGAGGGAAACGATCAAGAAGCTCGAAGATGATGGGCCACGTTTGTGGGATGAGATTGGTCGCGATATGGTTGCGTTTACTTATATTGATCATATCCAGCGTGCCGCCGAAGACGTGTTTGGAACTATCAGTCCTGAAGGAACTCTTCAGATTGATCCAGAACATAAGCTCGCCGTGCTGGATCACGATATAAAAGCCAAAAAGGCTGCGTTTGAAAAGGAGACATTTGATTGTGGTATCTGTCTTGGTATGTACATTCATGATGCTTCTTCGGTTTCATACTGAGATAATATAGATCCTAAAAAGGGCTCCAGTTGTCACAAGATGCTTGATTGTGGACACATATTCTGTATTCAGTGCTTACAGGATTTCTACAACGACGCGATAAACGAGGGCAACCTATCGGTTGTTCGATGTCTGAGCCCCAACTGCGCCAAGGAGCGCTCAGCGTCTAAGGAAACGAAGAAACACAAGGTTGCTGTCAGCCCTAGCGAGCTTCTTCAGATTGGTCTTTCCGAGGAAATGGTAAAGCGTTATGTCACACTCAAGTACAAAACGGAGCTTGAGTCCGACAAAAACACAATATACTGTCCACGGCAATGGTGTAATGGAGCAGCCCGGTCGAAACGCCACAAGAAGCCAGAAGGTTTAGAGTTTACGGAGACATCTGATGCTGAATCTGGCAAGGAGGGGGAAGGAAATGGAGGGGATAGTGCCAAACTCGAAAAGAAGAAGAAGAAGGAAACATTTAGCAGAGCAGACCTCTTGGCTATATGCGAAGACTGTGGCTTCGCTTTTTGCGGCCAATGTTACCAGTCATGGCACGGAGAGTTTGTCCGATGTGCACCACGGCGCGACAAGGGAGAACTCAGCGAGGAGGAAAAGGCTTCGCTCGAGTACCTACAGCTTCACACGAGTCCATGCCCTACATGCAACGCCCCTGCGCAGAAGACACACGGTTGTAACCACATGATCTGTTCACGATGCGACACTCATTTCTGCTATCTATGTTCTTCGTGGCTTGACCCCGTAAATCCCTACCAACACTACAACCAGCTGGCGGGCGGCAAGGTCACTTCCTGTTACATGCGGCTATGGGAACTTGAGGGCGGTGATGGCGACGACGTGGGCTTGGGATTCGTGGGTGGCCGTGGCCCTGTAGCAGATCCTCAACCGGCACTCGATGATATTGAGCTTATGCCTCTGCCGGACGTTATCGAATCTGAAGATAGTGGTGACGATGAACCTAATGGCCATGGCAACAACAACAACAACAACAACAACAACAGACAGCTTGGTGCCCAGGGCCAAGATATCGAGATTGCGCGTGAAGGACCCCTCGTTATAAGACTTGTCGATAATCAAGCTCGCGACGGTCGAAGAGCTATTCCTCCCGCTGCACCCGATGCGCCGCAACAACCTGCGGGTCGCGGCCATCATGGTCCACCTCGAGGCCTAGCGGGTCGAGGACGCGGCGCAAGAGGGGCTGGGAGAGGAGGAGCTGGAGGAGGCGCGGCAGTCCGAGGGAGAGGAGGAGGGCCTCGTGGCGGAGGCGCTGCTGCTAATCGTCAACGTGCGAGACAGCGACCACCTCAACTACCGCAGCAAGCACAGGGCCAGGATGAAAATAACCAGGCTGGCCTGGATCCGGCACAGGAGGCATGGGTTCGGCGATTCGTGCAGATGGCGCTCAACGATGAAGAAGACCTTGTCGATGGTGACTCTGACGAAGATGACGGTAATTGGATTATCCGATGACAGCTGTTCTAAAACAGGCGCACGATTATGTCAAGCTTCTGCATGGCCGGCAATGCGCGGCTCCGCAGCAACGACTCGAGGTGATTTAATGATAGATTTTTTAGATAATGTATCCTCAAGAAATCATCCTATGTGTTCTGTAGCAAATATACATGCATGATCTACCATCCCCACCAAGATCACAGGGTGATGTCAACCGGGCTTTGCGGCGGCAATACTCTGTGTATGGCTATCTCCAGCAGGTATTTTTTGATGAGAATCAAGTTCTCGTCGCCACAACCGACGCCTACATGAATCAGCACCTTCTAAATACATACCCCCCTTCACATCCGACGCACATCAACTTCTGTATTCATGCCTGCCCATCGAGAATCTTCGGTATCAAAGATAGACTCCGCTGCAGTAACCCAAATTCGTCCTTGACAGTCCTGGTTGGGTGATCTGCCGATTATTCAAACGTGACCGTATGCCTAGTAGAATATTCTAAGTTACAGGCAACAACTCATTTAGACTTGTGGAAAATGCTCCGATTCTGAGAGACAAAGCATGATGCTTCGTCAATTACCGAAGGTAAACGTGGGTTCCTCCACCCATATGGGGATTCCAAGGTAACGTCAAGTAGACCGCCAGTCGGGATTTTCACTCGGCAGACGACCATGATCCCAGGCAGCTCGACTGGACTTGGAGGTGGGATATTGTTCTTTTCTGTTCCAAGGATGCTTCTGATGATCCATATGGAGAAGTTTTGCTCGCTCTGGACAGCTGACCAATGTCTGACTTTATATCGTATCCTCTGATAGTATAGTAATCTGGCTCGCAGATCGACACTGTGACCCTTGAAGATGTAGACACTCGTAGACAGGGGGCAAGGTGGTCCATAAAAGCCAGTAATAAGTCTTTCTTCTTCTATAGGGTAGCGAGGTGGTCAAGGTCAACGCGACCAGCTTGTAGAGGAATGCTTGTGACAGGAAGAGTACGAGGTTGGCACGAGGCTGGCTGTCGCCTCTTCATCTTTTGACTCCAGAGGTCATAGCACAAACCTAAACGAGATCTAGATGTTGGATCAGGATATGTACAAGGCCTATCGCTAGCTACATGATGACTTGTCGATTTATGCCAAGTAAACAGACACCCTCTTCAGGCGGGCATTGCTCCGGCCGACAGAAGGTCCAACAGCTAACGCGAGGGAAAGGCGCAAGCGTGCTCCAACTTTCGTTCACGTGGTGTCGCACGGGATCATCATTCTTGTTGCTTGATAAAACAGATAGATAGACGCTGGTATACGTATTGTACTTCCGTACATGCGCAAGAATGCCCATTTAGAGTGGCTGGCATCAAGGGTTAATGCTTGGGCAATAAGCCATGATATGCCGCGTTAGCCTTGAATTTTGCCTTGAGACTCTCTGTCTAAACTGCCGGCTATGTTGCTGCCGACCATAAGAAGCTCACTGTGTCGAAACTCTATGACCCAACAGGGATTCAGGTGCAGGAGCTTGCCGTCGCCGCCCTGCCCACAGCTATCGCATATGCACGCACAAGTCCGCGCGCAGACAGGGTCGGCTCTTTTAGCCAACAATGACAATATTGGCTATAATTGTTGACGGATTTGGGCCGACAGTCGCAGGATATTGGAGGTACTGGTGTTGTTGCCCAGGAAGTATTAACTTGAGTTTCGGCCATAACGAGGAATGTTTCAAATTTCTTTGCCAAATGGCCCTCCTCGTCTGTGAACAACGTCCAAGAGACAGAAAGTAATGGTAATAACCAGCAATTTCGCTCACTGGCACTGCTGATCCTCATCTAGCCCCAAGAGCACTGTCTCCGATGACGTGGTAAAGAATCATAAATATGAAGGTGAAAAGGACCTCCGATACCCAGGATAGGCTGGCTTGAGAGCTTCACAAACCCTCGTTCCTGTTGTAGGATCGGACCCTTTCCCATGCCCACATGCTGCATGCGTGGCTGCCGCTCTGTGTCCTTGCCGCAATTAAACGGTTTTTTACTTATTTTTATTTTTTGCGCTCTCACATACGCCCTTAGTTTCTCGCCCAGGTGCGCATTTTCTGCAGTGGACCGGCGCATACATACTGAACTGAAATCAGCTCATCCGTATCGCATCAATTCGGACTGCCGGGGAATTTCTCTCATGCTTCCTGTGGACATTGCGTTGATCACCCACTGCCCCAATGCTACCGGATCTTGCCAGCCAGGAGCCGCAAGCGCACTCACGAAACACAAGTGTCTTTACACAAGGGCGGTAGGGCTGAGCTCGCGATACCACGTCAACGCCGAATAGACTGGCTGATGCAGGTACACGGATCAAGCGAGGCCTTCAGAGCGAACCTATTCCCTTAGAGGTATTTTCGTACTTAGACATAACACACTGTAAATGCCACAAGGATTTGTGGCACAGCTGGTCGGCAAGTTAGTGGGCCAACAATGTGTTACAACAAGGATGTTTTTATTCTAACAAGATTGATTAAAACATCTGGGAAATGACGATTAACTAGCGTGAGTTTGTACTCTGTATGCAGGTAGAAGCGACATTTCAATCTGAACTATTACCAGAAATGGCCTGATGTTTGCAAACCCTCGGGATTGTTCATCCCGGCGGCAAGACCGCATAGTTGCACAACTTGCGCAGTACCTAAGTAAGGTGAGGTAGCTACAGTACATAATTACCTTAGGTACCTACCTGAAGCACACGGCAGTATGTATGCGGAAGTGTAGACACTGGGTAGATTTAGATTGTTCAAGGGTCTGCTAGTCTAGGCTTGTTGGCTCAACAAAGGTGCCGATCGGTAGCTGGGGGATGGTTAACTTTACCTATGTGCGCAATGTTTCGTTTCATTGCCTGATTGTTTCTTGCCCCCTCCCCCCCGGGTCGTCGCATGAAATGCTGAGTTACTGCCGCAAGACGGGTACCTATCTACCTATCCCAAAGCCCAAGTTTCTTTTGCAGCTCGTTCAAGAAGGAAATTCAGCGCTTTACCTGCTACCCGCAACCGATAACGCGTCAAATATCGAAACCAGCATCTACAACGACAACACAGGGATTAGCACGAACCGCACATCTGTGATCGGGGAATAAGACTGAAGTTATTAGGATAAGGACCACAAACTCATCTCGCCGACTTCTGTCAACTTCATGCGCATTAATTCGTATAATTTCGTCCATCCAGGGGAGCGATTCTGAATCGGTCCATATGCATCGACTGCATGGTTCCGAGATGAATCGCTTTCCTGATTCAAACAAAAGGTGATCAAGAGCTGGGTCTTCGATCGGCGTTTGTAATGTTCAAATCAACAATGGAGTCAGGCCAAGGGATAATGAGCCATTACCCAAAATGAGTCAAGTGTCTCCCAGTCAGGCTTGAAGAGGGACGATCAGCATCCCGAAAGGGACTACCGGCCGGAGAGACAAGGCCCAAGCTAGCCAAGCCAGTCCAAGGCACGCCAGTTGGAGCTTACTTGATCCTAAACCCGGAGACATGTGGACCTTTGGGCTTGAGACAGCAGGGGGCGGGACCCATCGGCAGCCATCAAGGACAACGCTAAAACTGAATGCCAGCAGGGGAAGCCAATCGACTCAGCTTGCTGAGCTCATGGCACTGTGGGCGTTCAACTGCCGCGATCTGCTGGCGCGTTGCAACGTCTGTGGTTACGCTGCGGTTGAGGAACCAGTAACCATTGCCGTCTCAGCTCTCTCCCGCCCCCCTCCAACGACCACGTTTATGAAACATTCCGATAACGTTTCTTCTCTCTCTGCTGAGCAGCAGTGTAAGGCAGAACAAGAACCCGGCTTTGACGTGGTGACATGAACAACGGGCGGGTTCCCCAACAATGGTTCTGGCATTTGTGCATGGATGTACATACTCACATTTTACAACACCTTCAAGCATGCACCTGCAGCACCGTTTTAGCGACCTTCCCGGGCGGACCAATTAAATGTCTGGTATATTGCCCGTCAGTTCAAGTGTGCTGATAATTATCTTAATACCCGTATTAAGATCATGGATGTGCGAAACACAATTTCGGAGCCCACATTGCCAGAATAGTCGCCCAGTTCGCAGTATCGGCCCCTTTGCTGGAGGATCCCGTACATGACCAGGCTGCGCAACGTTTCTCGCTGTGCTCACTCATCATTTGTCATGTTCAGTATCAAAATCGCTTCAACCGCAAAATATGGGTAACCAAGGCCTTATCCTAACTCTGAGAAAGAAGAATATTGGAATTATCGCTTCTCGTAATAAGCGAAAGTGAAACGCACACGCATGCCACTCAGGGGGAAAATAGTGCTTTGAAGACGGTACTCGCTGCACTGTAGAAAGGCTGAGCAATCCTAATGAAGCTATCTGCATTCACTCCAACGTTGCTTTGAAGGCAGCAGACGCAATGGCCTGCCAGATCTCAAAAAATCGCCGTGGCCACCTGGGATGGTTACATTGAGTGATTGGCGGCGGAACAGGGTACTTGTGGATGAGGGAGCTACCACTCAAATGGCGCCTGGGCGCGTGTCTCAGGAGGGACGGTTCACCGGTGGAATTCAATTCCTTGTTCAAGTTGGGGTTTTGTATCCGTCTGTTTTTTGGGGATAGTAGTTCTAGACAGGGCGTGGGCTTGGCAGCCTTGTTAGCCTGTAACTCTCGATCGATAGATAGATAATACACACATCCACCACGGGGATTAAAAAAGTCGGATGGTGGTAGGTATTGCAGTTGAGATGGGGAGCGAATAAGGAGAACAATTGACTACCCTTCTACGAAACACGATACTGTGCAATGCATGTGAGGATGATGAACTGCGCGCAAGAACATGCCGCTATTGAATGCTCAATATCGTATGTGGATATAGGGGACCATGAGCTCCAGTCTGTGCGGATTTAGACGTACGTTGGCGATGTGGGCATGCAGTGAACGTGCTTTGCACCCAATGTTCTTGGAGATATCGATCCTAGTCATATCTAAGAGTTGTGAAATCAACAATCAAAAGAACCCCAACCGTCAAACAAGCGGGCCTCATCCTGCGTGTGATCTTGAATCCTGGGTAATAAACGTTCGAGCTTGAACGAATTGGTCTTTTTTGGCTTGGTGTCTTTGTTTGGTCTCGACTCTCGGTTTTGTCTTGACTTCCCCGGTCAGGGAACAGAGAAGCTGTTTAAGCAAGGCGGAGGTTTCGCGCTTTCGCGACTATGACAACAATCCTTGATCACCTAGTGATAGCAATAGCGATAGCTCGATGGTAAGCCCCTCGCTTCGGCCGAGCCTGGGCGCTTTAACGATTTGCTAACTTAACTGAATTGCTCCAATATCCACGAGATTGAACTGTTAGTAAAAAGGCTTTATTGACACCGAAAAATTGGGCGTTTGATTTGTAGCGGCTCCTGGTGGCATCGTGACGACAGTAACACGCGATGCGGATGCCACACCCACGACTGATTAGGTTTCTCGCTATGCTTTGTATGCATGCAAAATCTGGAGCAGGTGGAAGTTTTGGCCTTGTCGGGTGAGATGCCTGGGAGCCTGGACCTTGACCGAGCGATGTAAGTAACAAATGACGGTCTGATCAGTGCTAGATGGAAGATGTACTGTCCTTGAAAACTGTGGGGGGAAGCCGTTGAGAAGGGCGGCCGTTGAGAAGGGGCACGGCCCCGGCCGCTCCTGTCGTTTCCTCGCTCGCTTCTGCCATTTTGCTTCTCTAGTGCATCACGAATGCTCCTGAATGGCTAATAACCTGGTTGAGTTCCCCCCTCGCACGTCTCCCTGCTTTATCCCAGAGCATTTCCCCTCCTGCCCTTGTCTCACCTTCTTCATGCCCTGGCCCTTGCTGGTTTTCAGTACGTACTATCCTTTTCCCCACCAACAAACCAACCAACCAACCAACCAACGACAGGGCCAGACATTGATACACCGGCGTCCTTAACTTTTGAAGCCATCTTCAAAATGGGAACCCATCTCAAACCAAGCGCGTTTTCCCCCTCACACGTCTCCACGAGTCGCAGAATACAGGTACTAGAGCACCTATGAAAGTAGTTACTGAGTCGTGCCGTGACGACCTTGTTTCGTTTCTCCGCCCGCCCATGCTCAGTTGATATGCACCAAAACAATTTCTCATCGTCATCATTAAGCATCATCGCCTACGGCACGCACGTTTTCTCTGTCTTACGGACAAGGATCTTGAATCCCAAGAAAACGGGATAGTGTTGGCCCAAGCCAACGCCACATGGCTTAGAAAATAGCCACAATGTTGCCCTTTTGTCAGTACCAACGCCATACAAACCATGGCCCTGAATCTCCATCAAACACAAGGCTGCATGCCGGAGCAAGCTTCTCCGCACGTTCGGTCAAATTCAATTCCATCATGCGGCGCAAGCATCCCCCAATCTAAATTTTGGACGATAGGCACCTCACTCATGGACAACGACACAATCAAGAAACACTTTTCACGACACACAGGCCTAGCTAGCATGGATATCCTGGACATATCATGGGCATATGGTTCGTGCTCTTCTCTAGGCTGCTGTCATTGCTGCAGGGCTTGCGATATTACCTATACACATATGCATACACCATTGCTGTTTTGCTGTAATGCCACAGCATGGAATTGGCGCACCCGTTCTTGCTACTGCCACTACTGCGAATTGGTTGATACTATGATGGAGAAGCAATATGCTGGTGATGGGGTCGTGCCGTTCGCTCCACTTCCTCCGTCAGCCTCCGCTAAAAGGGTTTGAGTAAGCATAAGCTAAGCTGTCTCTTCTGCAAGACCAAGAAGGTACTCCATATTCTCATCTCCCGAGTCGATCCCAAAACGGATCATACTCAGATATACCTCCTCCGGCTTGTAGCCGGGCCTCAATTCCTTAATTCACCCTGCAAGGTTATAGGCTGCAGTCATTCTCTTTTGCGTGATATCGCCCTGCATTAATATTGTATTAGGACATCTCGGCTTGAAGTCGCAGCACAGCACAGCGCATCACTATCACAATCAGATCGTGATGCCTATGGGCGAATGTCAACCGCACTCAAGCGAACCCTGGTCAATAGCAAAACTCTTCAAACCTGAGCTTTCCTCTGTTTCCTCACCTCCCTGCTTTCTGAGTTGCCCCATTAATAGCAGCTCTGTCCAACGGTTTTCTAGAAATTTGCGGGCCAGCAACCTTTACTAGGCCTCGGAGGATTCTTCTCTCAGAATCAATGCACCCCGGCCAAGCGTCAGGGTTTAGGATTGGCTATAGACAGGGCGGCTTGGTTGAGGAGGGAGGGGGCTGCCGGGCCCTCAAGAGATAGTCCCCGTGTCCCCGCTCGACCCATTTGCTCTATCCATCTCATCCCAACCAGCATGGATGGGGTAGCCGGTACGTGGACCTTGCGCTGCACATGCCATGCTCTTATCCAAACTTTAGCGTCATGACTTGTCAACAGTACATGACTTTCTCTTTCGTGCTGCGCTTGACGAGCAGGGGTGTTCTCGAACCCCTCGGTAGACGCTGACGAGGGGATAGCATGGCAAGGGACTACGCTACGTGCTGGGGCGTGTCTGAGAGGTCTTCTCCTACCTCGTGTGAAGGTCCTGGCTCCCAAAAGCCCCGGCGTTGTCGGTCATGTCCTTTGCTTCTGCTATCCTGCCTGTATCCGGCAGTTTGCAGTCACCTTAGGACCCTCTCTATCAGAAAGTGTCTAGGGCATAGCTTTGTTCAAGCTCCATTGCGAGCTCCGTCGATACATCCACCTTATCAGAATTGCTTGTCTCCTTGAAAAACAGCGTTTAATAAGCTCATTTAGTACGACATATGCTGTTTATGCTGAAAGCCCCATTGATGTTTACAGTCACTGTTGTCCTACGGATTATTACCCTCTGTTAAGAACCTGAGTCACCTAGCATTATCGAAAGTCTTTCCTATGATCAGCCTCCAATATCACAACAGGCTGTTTTGTTTCTCAGATCCGCCCCTCCACTCCCTGTCCTCCTTCCAAGGACGGCCGCATGCGCTGAAGTGGTTTACCAGCCCACAGACATTCGTGACTGCTTGAGCAGGCTTCTACTAAGAACTCTCTCTGGACTTGATACTACTAGGTCTTGTCCACAGCACTGACCCAAGTCCCTGTGCCTGGACCTCGAAACAGCCCCCCGTCAAACTCGGTCTCCACCCTGAAGACAGTGCCGGGTGTTGTACTAAACACTCCCCTCCATCATCTGCCGTTCCTCTGGCCGCCATCCATTTCCATATACAAGTACACACTTGCACCATCAACCTCAAACATCACTTCCTGGTGCCTTGATTATCGTGTCATCCCTTCGCTTCCACTACACCTTGCGCCAAACACATATCGCGAGATTCTTTTATCTCGACAATCTTGTTTGGCCTGATCTGTATCGACGTTGATGTTCTCAGGGCCACGTTACTAGTGACGGGTCAAGTCCAGACAACTTGGTCTGGTTGAAAAGGCAGCAAAATTGATTAGGTTATGCTCCCATGACAACCGCAGCGGCATACCCGGCCACTATGGCAGACTTGAGAGGACACCCAGGGCATTCGAGCATGTGGTCGAGTTACGGAGGCTCAGTACACATACCGGGTCGAGTGGCAGATCCCATGCCATCAACTTCTTCGCCGCTCTCGGGACGGACTAGTAGTAATCATACCGAGATGGACCAGCCCTCTTACCCTTACAGCCGATATACACAAGACGATCAAGAAGCATATGACAGACCTGCGCACCCGGAAATTGTCTCTCATCATGGCTACCCAAACCTGAAGAGGTCTTTCTCTGAAGCAGAGCCACCTGCTTACCAGGAAATTGTCCAGGATCTCCGTGACGATAACTCTAAGATGACGGCTAGCCACGAGCACAAGTTGCTGGCCTTCAAGAGGACACAGGACAAACACACAATTGTTGACCAGCAAGGTCGCATGCAGCAACTAGAACTGTCTGCACAGCTCCACGGGATGTTCTTCCTTTCCGAAATGCCTGCGAATACATCGGATGGCTCGCTTAGACAGCCTGAGTTGACCTGTTACCGAAGAAACCTATTTCAAATCAGCGGCACACTTGTTACTCCGCGAGGTCAACTTTCTGTTATCACCGAATCTGGCGAGACTGTTGCCGTCAACAACATGGAGGTTACCATTTCTGCTATTGAGTCTGTCGATGGTAACCCGGTCCGGTTAATCGTGATTCCTTGGAAAACCCCACCGCCAAACTCACCGGAGACAAACCAAACTCCCGATCAAGAACCGCAGTCTTTGCCACTGATTCCTTTTCAGGACGACGGCACGGAGTCTGATGGCGAGTACGCCGTTTACCCCATCGGCTGGCGCCGACTTCAATTTAGAATGTAAGTCGTTGACTACGCTTGCAACACCAACTTGCTAATAGGTTTACAGAGCAACTGCAAACAATGGTCGTCGAAAGGAGCTCCAGCAACATTTCGTCCTTCATCTCAAAGTCATTGGAACATTGGCCAACGGTACCAAAACTGTTCTCGCGGAATCCACAACGGCGCCCATCGTCGTGCGAGGTCGAAGTCCTCGCAACTTTCAAGCTCGGAAAGAGATCCCCTTACTGGGTTCCAGTGCAGGATCTCGAGGACAAGCCCTGGTTGAGACTGGAGTGGGAGTTGTTGCAGGCCCCTTGAGCGCAAAACACCAGGAAACAAAACCCAGAGGTATTGACGCTCAGCTCCCACGGACAGCCTTTACCTTCAACGCGCCGAAGATTCCGGGCACACAGTTAGGTCCAATACGGTCCAAGTGAGTTTACACCTGGATCCTCATGGTTGGATCTCGATTTGAGCCGTACTGACTGATATGTAGCTCATATCCAACTTGGGGGACACCTTCGGCCCAGGTGCCCATAGGTCATATCCCAACCTCTGGTGCAGAGAGTTATCCTGCGGCAACAATGGGCCCTCTGGCGGGCACAGCCAGTTTCACCGCTGAATCGCAGGGGATGCCTATTCAATCATCGATGGAACCCCCTGTGCCCATATCCATGGTAACCAATGATTCGGAACATCCACCAGTCCGATCCCAGTATACTTATAATATGCAGGCGACGACTGGCCCCCCGCAGCTATCGATACACACAGCTCCGCTCGGTAGCCATGAACAGGCAATGAACATTCCTCGTTACGTTGATAACCCGAGGCCCCTGAAAAGCCCACGACACATGAGTCATCCTTCGATAAGGAGTGCAGGCTCAGTCGCGAATACAGAGGCCTCTCCGGAATATCGATACGCCCCGTATGCCCCAGTGAACCCGAGTCCTAGTGAAGTTGCACAGCCAAGTTACAACCCAGAAACATCTGGACCACCTTCAGTGCCTGCTAGGGACTACTATGCGCCCGCGCATACCTGGACATCGGCAGCTGGGGAGCATAGCACGAGCCTGGCATATGCCAGTAACGAATCTCGACCGTACCCTTTCCCCCAAGACGAGTACAAGAGTACACCTGCGGGAACGTCCCCAACGAAGACCGAATCGAGCCAGCCGCAAGCTTCATCGGTCTACAATGGAGCCCCACGAGGCTCTTTTGATGCCATGCATCAATATTCCTGGAATGGAAACTAGACGTCTATGTCTCATTTTTTTTTTGCAAAGTTGAGAAGCTCGCATTTGACGATATACAAAAGTTGCCTTCAAAAGATGTTGGCCTAACGAGAAGCATGATGACCACTGGACTTGTGGAGCGCTTGGTTCGTTTATCAGTGAGCTTGTAACAATACCTACTGGAGTTTTTCTTATTTTATGACGGGTGGTGTTGGCAATCTGAATTGGGCGGCTTGCACTGATTTGAAACATGGATACCAGAAAGTAGACGGAGCCGGGTGGAGAGGCCAGAATGACGAAGATGAGTTAATGGAGGTGAAAAGGGTCGGTCGAAGGAGCAAGAAGAAACAGGATCTGATACACGAGGACTGATAACGGACGACTAGAGGCTAATGATGCTGGGGAACGATGAGAGCTGGTCAACTCGAAACCTCTCATCAAGCAGAGCGGTCGATTCTGCGGCGATTCGAGGCGCCGTTGCATGTCTGGGGCTAAAGGAAAGGGCAGGCGAAACCAGGGCGTATCTTCTCCGATTTTGTTCGTTAATCTTGCTATAATTCTTTTTCTCTTGTGGGTAACAATCTGCGGGTTGTACCAGTTCCGTCACAGTGCGGTTTTATTTGTCAAGCGGCACGTTGGAAAGTTGCTGCTGAGGTCAGATTCCCTTATGTATCGATGAAGTAGTTTACAAGCAATCGAAATGCGATGAAGAAATTGTCTTGGGCCTTCAAGTGACTGTGATAGCCATGGTGGTGGAGGCGTAAGTCTGAATTTGTTAATGGAGAGTGTTGTAAGATAAATAGTCATGCTGACCCAGAGCGTTGTTGTGTGACATACACTGCAGACTCGGGGCCTTGGGGCTCTTTATACCGAGAATTGATCAAGAACGGAGGTAACACGAATGTCGCACCATCGAATGAGCTTCTGAGGCCCGGACCATCTAATGCCATGCCCCTCTCATGCTTATGTTGAATGCCAAGTTGATGTCCCGACAGCCCGGTCGTATTTGAGCCTCTAAGCAGGGCTATCGTGGGGGATGGCGTCGTTGATAGATGTGTTCTGCAAGGGCAGAAGGAAACCTCATTGGTTCACCTGAAGAGCTGAAGATCAAGTTGATTAGCGTGCCGGAAGCGTAACCGCAAATCAATAATCAAGGGAAGGTGGCTTTTGTTATGCTTAGATCGATGCTATGGAAAATCATCAAGTTTAGGTTGATGATAGGAGATTGGAAGGAAGTCTTGTTTCTGTCTAATGTTTTGGCAAGATTTGACAAGTTCTTGGGCCTTAACTAAAGGCAGCTGTTAAGAACTTGTGTTCGCTTTTTTTTTGGCAGGCAGGCAGGTAGTTGTGGCTTATGCTAGACGATAAGATAACAGAGTGCCATCGTGGAATTCTGGGATATGGAGATTTTGCAGCTCACGGCACCTTGGCTTTTGACTGAAGCGGCTCAATAGATTCCAAAGATCTTCAACCCATATCGAAATATCACCGCTAGCCTCTCCTTCTTCCTTATCTGCAAGGCCTAGGCTGGATCTTCCACAGCGCTACTGTCTCTTTATCTCTATTTTCATGTGAAGCGACTCGCTCATAACCTCACCTCGTGTCCTCTATAACTTTTCATATCCAACAAAAAAAGGGAGCATCATGTTTGAAGTGCCTGAAGCAAAGAGGTATAACGGACTGTTTATTCCATCGCGATTCAGTTTTCAAGTATTAACTAGTTTTTTAGGGTTCGGAGAGAAGATCTGATTGCATCAGATGATGGCGAGGAGAATGGGAGTGACGACGGCATCTACGATGACGAGTTGCGCGCAAAACTAAACGCACAGATCGCAAAGTCATTGGGGCTGGAATCATTGGCAGAATCGAACCCTCAATTTGTTGCGAAGGACTCTGCTCTTACAGGAGGCAAAGAGCCCGGCGACGGCGATATGGGGAACCCGGGGGCCACTGAGGCTGCCGAGGACGATCAGGAAGAGGAATTTGTCTTTCGGCTTTTCAGCAAAGCCCCACCAAGCCAAAAAGTCGTGCTGGAAGAAGATACCGGGCCAACAGGCGATGGAACTTTTGTGAGCGGTCGACCACTCACTTATTATATGGCGACGAACATTTCTACGGAACGAAAGCACGAGTATGCTGTAGCAGCCGTGGGCGGGGATCAAGTGTTGGCAAGATCACACGACAGAGCTTGGGGCCTCGAAGTTCCTTGGAAAGTTACGAAACTCGCTGTCACTCGAAAAGCAAAGCTGGACGGGAAGACAGAGGACGAGTTGGCTAAACGGAATCGAAGACCAGGAAAGAAACAGCGGATATCACTGAGAAAACGTATAAAGGAAAAGGAAGAGAAAATTGCAGTTGAAGCTAAGAAAATGGCCGAGAAAGAGGAACACATAAAAGATAAGAAGAAGAGGATGAACCGGCTGAAGAAGCTAAGAAAAAGGGCAAAAGCAAGAGAACAGAAACAAGCATCAAAAGAGGAAGATGGGGATGATGACTCTGCTACAGATTCGTCAGGTTCCGAGTAAACCTGAGTTCTTCCCCGGCCTTGATCTTCAATATTACATCCGTTTGAATATAGAACCTTTTCGGTAAAGAGAAACACTGATAATAAATAGCGGTAGCGTGCGGAGCATCAAACATTGAGTCTTATCGACATGGAACCCTTTTAGTTACACCTGTTGGGGCTTGCGTTAGTTAGTAGAGCATCCGCCAATTATATTCGGCGGGCGTAACTCCAAATTCCCCAAGGCTGAAACGTTGGGTTTGGTGCCTTCCTCTTCCATTAATTTGGTACATAACCAGGCCACGTCTACAACCTCCGGTTTAACTCAAAATATTTGAACATTCCTGTCGCTACAAAAGTAACGACGGAGACAAATTCGCATGCTTTTTTTTCTGGTACCCAATATTTCATCGAGCAGTAATTTCACTATGGTTTGAGCGCCGAAACGAAAAACATTGACTTTGGCGGGGCATTTGTTTAGACCAGCCTCACGACCTTGCAAGCAACCGACCGATACCATGAACAACGTCTGGCCTTCAACGGCCCCTCAAAACGACGCGCAACCTGATACTCCAATAGAAGATGTTGCCGACACGGGTGAAATTGCTGACCTCGCCGGCGAGGCCGAACAGCCCGATCTTCCACCTGTTCCTGCGCCGCCTACAGCAGAACGGCCTTCCCTCCAGCGAAACACTTTACAAGGCGCCCCTCCAGCTGCGCCTATGGCGCCTCCTCCAAACGAGCAACCGTCGGGGACCGACTCGCTCTCTCTCCAGCAGTTGCGTCATATAGTAGCTGAGTTCAATCGCGCCGATCCCGTCACCTATGACTTTGAGTACACCGACATGGGTCCGCATGCCGAAGAGATAGACGAGTGGTTCAACTATCAGGTACCACAGTGGGTTAGGCTCAGTGCTGCTCAGAGAGCTTTTAAGTGGCATTGGCAGCAAGAGTCGAGATCTCATGATTCATGGGATGATGCAGACAACGATACTCGCGCACGATTTGTCCAAACCGCTATTGCGGGCGTACAGTCCAACGATGCAGCGTTGCGATCAGCTTCCATTGGGAAGCTAGTGTATCTGGTTTTAGGGCGTTGGAATGACACCGCCATGCCGAATGCGACACCGGGGGATAGCCGCTCTGTCGCAAGTATTCCGCAGCTACAGGCTATCAAGGCTGGGGTCGAGTGTCTTTCTTCTTTGGAAGGTCTGCCCGTGATCTGGGAAGCCCTGCGGAATAGTTTTGAAGTACAGTGGTGAGCATGGTCCGCTGCACATTTTGCATCTTAATATTGACGTTAGATACAGGTCAGGGGAGCCTCTGGGGCAGCATAACAGCGCCCAAGAAGCTCAGGATGAATTGATGAATCTCATGACCATCATGTACGTTGCAATACAAGAGACCCTCAATGACCTAGAAGACATGTCTTCTACATACGGGAAGCTCTGTAAGTTTTCTCCATCTTGTGTTCTGGCTGTAGCTTATGGGAATAGTGGAACTTAACCCCTCCTTGGTCGACTATATGTTCACAGCAACTTCAAAATTACGATGGGATGAGCAAAATGCTATGCCTCAAACTCAGGTAAGCCGGGCAGTCATGTTCCAGAGCGTCATATTCACACTTTATTAGATACTTCTACTGTTTTGGAAATCAATCCTGCTGGTTTTTGGTGGCACCAAAGAGCTTAAAACGATCAAAGAGGCTACTGATGAGATGGGAGATAAAGCAACTGATAAAACGACCATCACTGCTTCACCCTTAGACTATCACGTTTTCCGGCAAGAGATAACATCGAAATACCCAGCATACGTACCTCCACGACCAGCCATTCCTCTCGAAGCAGATAATACCTCTTTATTGCCCCCTCTCTCGAGTCAAGTTTCAAGGAACAACGGTGCGAATGGCATCATTCCCGCACCACCACAAGTTCACAGCGGAGGAACCTCGATTCTTGATCAACCAGTACATATTGCAACACCAGCGCCCTCACCGCCCCCTTCTCCAGCAGTGAACGGAAAAGGAGGCAAGAAACAAAACTATCAAACAAACCAGAACTTCCCGTTCATGTATCCTCCATTGGATGCCTCGAGTAACTTTGCTGGCGGGAAAGGCCCAGCTGGCCTTCAACATGCTCTGGTAGGTCGAAAGTGGGAAGGAAGTGATATTCCTGCTTCTATCCTTGAGGCGGGTGAGCTGTTCTCGAAACGAGTCAGGATGACGCGGGCGACTCGTCAGCTTTGGGAAGAGCGCGAGCGATTTCTCAAATTTGAGCGCGGCTATAATAGTGACCACAATGACGATGACGATGAGATTGAAGGTCTAGACCTTAATGAGCTTTCGCCAGAAGAGCAGGAGATATTGAAGGAGATAAAAGCGGAGGCAAAAGCAGAGGAGAAGAGAAAGCATCCGGCTACTCCTGAACCAGAGATTGACTATGGTCCTCGACCAGAGCTTTTGTCTGAACGGGACAAGCAACGCCTTGCTGCCGTAGAAAAGTTCTATGTGAGTGCTGGAATATGAACCATGGAAAGGGGAAGATGCTGACGGTTTCTTAGCGCGATGCGCTGCCTCACCTCCAATCTCTTGTGATAGTTCTACTGCGGCCGATTCTTCTTAACGTGACAGCAATCGTCGCACAACAACCTCAACAAGGACCCCCGGGAATGGGTAGAGGTAACAACCCTGGCATGAACGGCGGCCCTTCGACGAATAGACAGCAACAGGAATTGCCTGGACAGAATCCCCCAAAGCCACCAACACCAGAGTTATCTCTAGAAGAAGTTGACGCCGCGAGAACGCGGGAAATTACATCCAAAGCCATGACTGGTATTCTCATTCTCCTTTTGAAATGGCTGAGAGTTTCTCGTATGTTGACTGAGTTTACCCAATTGTCTTCTCCGCTAACATTTACCAGATGTTCTCAAATTCGAGTACATGACGCAACTTCTATTAGACTCTAACTACGTCCCTCTCGTCCTTAAGCTATTCGCTCATCAAGATGTCCAGCAAGTGGTCGACAGCAAAATGGACCGCGCTGAAAACAGGTATGAAGTAGTGCATGACGGTCGAGAATCTGCTTGCTAATTTTCGTAGTTTCTTTCACTTCTGCAATCTGTTGTCGCAATCTAGAGATAAGACAGCTACAGACTCGGCTCAGGAAGGTGATGAAGGGGATGACGAAGAAATAGACGAGAGTGATGACGAAGCCGCGCCCCCACCGATCAGAAGAAGACGATTACCAAATACGCAAAACGACGATGACGCAGATTCCAACAGTGACGGCCAGACTTCCATGAGGCCTGAAGTTGACGAACTCGGGTATCCCCTCAATCACCAACCGATGGAGCCTATCACGGACTTTTCACGCCGCAACTTCTTCTCCCTCATTAACTACTTAAGAGTGATGCAAAAGATTTGCAAAAACAAAGCACACCGGAACCTGTTACTTGTCCAATACAAGTCATCAACAATTCTTCGGAAGTCTCTCAAAGTACCTCAGCCAGAGCTACGCCTTTACACGCTTAAGCTGTTCAAGAACCAAGTTCCTTACTGTGGCCGCAAGTGGCGTCAAAGCAACATGCGGGTGATCACGGCGATATATTTGCACTGTCGACCGGAACTGAAGGATGAATGGCTTGCGGGGAGCGATGTGGATGCCGAAGTCGACGCAGCACTTCCTTTGGAACAAGCATTACGCAGCCTTACACACTGGCTCAATCTTCGCCGGTACCCAGACAAGATCGCGCCAGATATTCGAGCTGCTATGCGAGACGAGCAAGACTTTTTCTCCAGGGAGCTTGAGAAGCTGGAATTGAACTGGGCAGATGGGGGAGGTGACGATGGCATGAGTGAGCTAGAGCCAGGCGAGGGCTGGTAAGCTTCTTACCATGAAGGAGTTCTTGCTCGGGCGCTTGTCATGAATATGACAATTGACACCAGCGAGTTTTTTTTTTTTTTTTAACATTCTTGGAAGACTTCAAGCGTGAGTATTCCCTTTCCATTGGCTTTTTGGTCTGACTGGTAAAGGTATAATTAGATATTCTAAGTTCAGCTCTTTGGTGGCTCAACAATGAAGATAGAAAAGACGGGTATTAAGGACATTGGCATTAATGCCTATTTCCACGCCAATGTTGCATATCTTCATGGACCGTATAGAACAATCGATAGAAACTATGGAGTTTAACGATATGTAGGCCGGCAGCTCGTAATTGTATCAAGCGTTTATCAATAAGTATGTTAACTCATCACTGGTATCATGATCTCGAGAGCCAGCAATATGTATATAGTATTAATCATTAAGCAGGCGTACCAAGCCCTATTATCTATCATAAAATGTGAAAGACGTTCATGAGCGACCTGTTGCTTTTGCAGGGAGCAAATTTCCGGGTATCATTCCGTGCAATCTTTTAATTCAAATTTCCATTTCTTGGTTTCACTTTCAGGCGCGGTCGTAGACACCGTCTTCATAGCGATAGTTTGGGTTCTCAGTCTGACGGGTGGGCGGCTGAGTGACACCATACTCAGGTTCGGGGTAGTGGATCTGACCATAGCCGTCTTGGCGTCCGTACTTGGGGTCCTGATAACTGAAGCCATTGTTGTCATACTTGTTGTAGGTATTGTCAGGATAGTTGTTAACGGCGGTGCGGTCTGTAGTATGGCTCTGACGGTATGTATCGAGCTGATCAGGGTGGGTATGTTCAGGCAAGTCATGACCGTCATCGGCGGCAGCAGTCTTGCGACGACGGAAAAGGCGGCCGAAGAAACCACCCTTTGTACCATAGCCAGAGGTGTAATCGTTAGCAGGACTTGGGCCGAAGCGCTTCTCCTTGCGGTGATGACGAGCAAGGGCAACTTCCATAAGGATGGAAAATATAAAGAAGATGCTGTTGAAATGTCAGTCATGGTATATATGAGCGCACGAATGTGACTTACATGGCAATGATGGACACAGCTAGACAAGCAGACTGGAGCTTACAAGCGGTGCGATAACTTGGCAAAGCAGTGAATCCATCACTTCCTTCGGCAGTGCTACCGGCTTTTCCTTTACCGAAAGGGGTGTCAAGATATCCAGTACAGCTGCTGGCGCCGCCCTTATTGGCAACAGCAACATAGATGAAAGCGCCGATGAATGCGACATCCAAGATGATAGCGAGGAAAGAGGAAAGAGTACGACCAGCAAGGCAGCAAAGAAGGACCAGAGCTGCAGCAGTATAGATAACAGCTACACCAGAGATACCCTCTACAGCGCGAATGGTATCACTGATGTGTAGGTTGTGGTTATGGAGCGTGGCTAAGAAGTAGGAGTAGATGGCAAGGATGAGGGCTGCACAGGCAAATTGAATACCACGAATGAACCACTGAAGGAACTTGAGAGCGGTTCCCGACTTTGCACCCATGGTAACTTATGAGTGATATACGAATATTGTTAAAGTATAACGAAGATGCGAGAATTAAGGTTATGGAGGAGAAAGGGAAGCTGAGTGGAAAGAATTCGGGGTTTAAGTGGTTTCTAATGTAGGGACTGCTAAGCTTGCGCAAGACACATTACGTAGATGGGGACAAGGAGCTAGGATATACTCTCTGCCCTTCCAACACACCATCTGAAGAGCATCTGGTTGCATGGGAGTGGCCGGGTTTCTGTTGATCGCATTATGAGTGGCGATGCTAAGACGGCCTAACATGGTTATGACGACGTAGGATGTGTGGCTTGTATGTCTGTCATTGGATGAGATGATGCACAGCCTTTGTTTTGGGAGTGGAGAAGCTGGCGTGGTGTGGCTTGGGATGGGTCTGAATTATGGAGGACAATAAGTGGGATGGCTGAGCTTTTTGACCATCTATCTACCCAATTTGATCATCCAATAAATTCATTATTGAATGGGAGAAATAATGAAAGCTGTGTCGTCAATTGTTGTCAGATTATTGAGAACCCAATTCCAAGAACTCATGAATGTTGGCAGGTTATATAATCTACCGATTGAGTTTGCATCAATATTCGGTGGAGCAGCCTATGGTCGATCATCAGTCTCAGGTTTCTGATGATGTCAAACTTGACAGCTCAATTGAAAAACTTGAATGCCAATGACGACTGAGTCCGGAAGATCAACTCAAATGAGGTTTTATTTGGTAAACTGGGACTGAACAAGAAGAGATGAACAGGGGTGGTCATGAACTGCCGAAAGGTTGTCCAAGAACTGCTAGAGTTCTGGGTCTTGTAAACAAGGGTATGCTACCTAAGGTTCGAATTGGATCTAGGTGTCCCTGCATTAGCTGTGTTCTTTCTTCAACGGTCTTGATTTGGATTGCAGTTTCTTGGTCATGGGAACACAGTATTCCGATCAAGTTAGTTAGATAAATATGAGAGGTGATCTCACCGGTAATCTGCATTGTCGTTTCTCCGAATGTTGGCAATGCCTAAGTACGCAACTAATGAGTATTGTCAGGTATTTACTATGGTACCCGATAAGCCTATCTCTGGCGAATACTGAGCTTATACAGAGCATAAAAAACACAATGTTCTGGAAATCTCATATACAATACTATTAGACATAATTAAAAATGTCTTCTCTCTAGAATTAGAGTTTACTATTTCAGCGAGGCCTTCTCCTTGTACTGATTGTCAGCGAAGTTTGTTTGTCTCGTTCCCCGCCATGTGGTGATAGGTAAGGTAGTTATGCCACTGCCCCACGTCGCGTCTAAAACACATTCAATAGTGGGCTATCTTTCATTATACAACTGAAGTAGCATCATCACAGAAGGAAGCAAAATGGCAGACGCAACCGGTGGCGAAGATAGTGAGGTAAGACAGCTTGCCTTCATTCCGCCAACATTATATTGACCAACTGTAGCGTCTCAAGGCTGCCCTGTGGTACGCCGTTGGTCAAATAGTTGACGAAGAGTCCTTACGTCGCAACCGAAATGCTACACCACAATTCATCGGCGCCCTCACAGAGCTGGTCTGGACTCAGATTGGTACTTAAGATGAATATTACCCCATTAGCACTAGGAGAGGAGGCTAACGATGAGCAGAAAACGTTGCCACAGATCTCGAGAGTTTCAGCAACCACGCTGGACGGTCCACAGTGACAACAGACGATGTGTTACTTCTCGCCAGGAAGAACCCTGATTTGCACCAAATCATGAAAGAATTCGTTGACAGGTCCAAGGCGGAAAAGGGAACTGCCAAGGGTAGGGGGGTGACAAGCAAACGATAGTGACTTATGAAAAGGCAAATAGGAGTTTGGCGCAACAAGAAAATTCGGCTGGCGAGTCAGAAATAGCGGGCTATAACATGCAGTAGATGAACAAAGTTTGTATAAAGAGACTGCTATTCCTCCTCTATGAAATTCTATGTGTATATGTATATGTGCTATTGACTCTCATATCTTCATCGATGACTCCCCTCGATACTTTTCCCGATACTCATTTAGCATGTCCAAGGTAACATTCGAGCCACCGCAAAGCACAATAACCACATTCTTCTTACTCCATTCCTCATCGGACAAACCCTCACCAAGAACCCTTCTCAAGTCCCCACGATAAGCAGGAGCCAAGGCAGCACCGCAGGCGACTTCAACCAGATGTTGTCCATCGTCAGCGAAGCGCACAGCACTTATCGCCGCGTCGGCATCAGACACAACGAGGCTCTTCATAATACCCGAAGAATGCTGACTCCATTTCCAAGTCTGCTCTGACACTCTCGTTGCGCCCAGCGACGTTGCGATCGAGGTCATCTCAGGCAGCGTTACGTGTTCTTTAGCAAGGACACTTGCGTTAAGACTATCGGCTCCCTCAGTTTCGACGGCCACAACAGCTGGTTTCCTATCTTGCCAGGGACGGCCCTCGACGCCTTGCATCAGACCATTGATCAAACCACCGCCGCCAACACTACAGACAATACCTTCAATGGGTTCTTCAAGCTGATCTTGAATCTCATCAACCATAGTCGCTGCACCATCCCAAATCCGTGGGTCGTCGAAAGGCGGGACATAGACGCCTATGGGATCATTTGCCAAGAGCTCTTCACGCATATACTTGTCGCACTCGGCCCAGTTCTTGCCTTTCTGGTGTACTTCCACCCCAAGGTCTAGAAGCTTGCCCTTCATGAGCTCAGTAATGATGGTTGGAATAACAATCGTAGCCTTCTGGCCCAGAGAGAGGGCAGAAGTTGCGCATGCCAGACCCGCGTTACCACCAGAGGAGCAGTAGAAGTGAACAGGGCCCGTAGCAGCAGCGGCTGCTTGGGTCATAAGGTTACCAATGCCGCGAGACTTAAAGGAGCCTGATGGTTGAAGGTTTTCAAGCTTAAGATAGACATTGCTTGGACGATGTTAGTGAAATTGATATGTGTGGTGACGAGTAGGCTTACCAGCCCGTCACGCGGGACAATTGAGGGTTCAAGAGACATGGAGTTTTGATCCATGGTACCTTTGCGCCAGAATCGAGAGAGCCCATGATACTAATTAGGTTGTTTTCCTGTGTGGAAGTTTGAGGTGCTGCTACCTTATTGCCACTTTCAACTCCGATAACCGGCCAAGATGGGGAAGTAAAGGCAACCCCGAACAGTGTTGTGATCAGAGTTGCTGAGAAACGTGAGTATAAAATAAAGAGTCCGGAGAAAAGCCTACACTGATCTTTATAGATATCTAGTTGCCAAGTATCGACCCCATAAACTCCGTGTGACGCAGTTGAGTGTCTCGTTGCATTTCTGTTTTTAGCGCACTACAGAGGTTGACATTGGACCCCGAAGATCTCCATAGATTGTATCCACTTGCCAAAAGAAAGGCGCGATGCAGAGATAAGTGCATCTCAATCCTTCGAAATGGTTCTAGACTACAACTAAGCAACCGTCCGTCTGAGTCAGATGAAAAAGAGACCTTCATTTTCGCTTTACCCAATGTAACAAGAACCTAGAATCCTTATGAGTTCTGACTTCTGATGCGCTCCTCTAATTAACGTGTGAGAGTACTCTACAAAAAGAGCAGTAGATACGTCAAAGCAAAGTGGCTTGAGGTTATAAACGTGCTGGAGCAAAAAAAAAAGTCGCCGCTTAATATACAGCATGTATAAAGATATGCCGAGAATAGCTCAAATCTCATATCAGCCTTGACAGGAGCCTTCGTATCATAACTCAAGAGTAACTCAGAAGAAGCATATGCGTTTTGGGAAAGAAAATATAGAATCTCATATATATATATAGTATAAGAATTGGAACAGGTGGTAATAGTTTAGGAAGTCCAAGGCCTATGCTCAGAAAGATGAAAATTCAGTCGTGGCGATATGAGAGGCAGGATCGTTTGCTTCAATCTCTTTACTTATTGTGGTGAGTTTTGCAACTTTGTAAATATGTCTTCTATGGGCCAATAATTCCATTTAATACACTCGCTGGTAATCTCGGAATACCCGACCTTCTCGTACTGAAGCACTCATCTGAAGATTCCCAACGTCAGCTAAACTTAGTCCGTAAATCAGAAAAGCACACATACTTTGATGATAGACAGGTGAAAACACATATATAGACTGCCAGTTTATGACTGGAATCATTCGAAGCATGATTGGCAACTCAATCTTGGCTAACTCCAATAATGAATCCAGTCTGCATACTGGTGAAGAAACTCTACAAGACAAGTAGATAGTTAACCACAGACCCCTTTCTAACATGCATTTTATCAGTTTGGATTATATGTAGATGGAGCTTAGATGCCAGATAGAAAGTGTACCAAAAGACCACTTTGAGAGGCAGGGGGTAGCATATTGGGTTGAAAATCATTCGAAATACCAAGTAGATTATCAGTTATTTTGAGGACATGATGGCACATAACTCAAAAATTATTTCATCATATGCCTCGAATTTGACTGCCTTATCATAACTCGCATAAATTATGGTGTTTATTATCTAAGGCTTGTCAAAATGAAGCTGTGAATCACTGACCATTGACCGGAATCTAAGTAAGCACTCTCCCTCTCTTCCACCTTCATCTCTTCACATCTTCCCCACAGCACCGCAGCTTCTCTGCTCAGCTTCACTCGGATCATTCCCTCGCCACCCTCTTCAAAGCTCATCATCTTCTTTCGGGGTTCTGTATCCCGACTGCACAACATGGCGCCAACCTGCACAATCAAGCAGAAGACCAAAACCAGGGCTCAAATCTGTCTGGCCACTCGGTCTAGTAGTTGCTCATCCTCGCCAAGCAGTTCAGCTTCTTCCAGTAGCTCGTCCGCGCCGAGCAGCCCGTCCTCGCCAAGCAAGTCCTCCTCCGGTGACTCACCCGCTTGGGGCGGCACCAAGAGAAGCTCAACTACCGCCAGCAATGAACGACCCAAGAAGCGCTATAAGCCCCAGCCGGACAGAGGTTCACAGATGATCAAATCATCTAACGAAAACAAGGTGAAGATCGAAGCGCCGCTCTTGAAGGATTTCAAGAAGGCGTATGGTATTCCCACCACCCAGTTTGTCTGGGGTCCACGCGAGGCAAGTCCTGAGGAAGAATCGTTTGACGAAAATGCAACGGCACGCCCTCCCTCTGTCCCAAATGCCTATTACAGGTATTCAGGTTCACGTCGGGGAACTAATCTCGTGCTGCGGTTGAAGAACGACAATCCTCCTGTTCGTCGTCCAAATCGTGTTCAACGAGGTCGTCGCCCTAAACGGACTTCTTCGCCCCCAGAACCTCGACCTAGACCTCCTATCAGAATCAAGTCTAAAAGCCCCAGACAACTCAGCTTGATGGGTCTTCCTGCCGAAGTTCGTGAGCATATCTATCGCGGCCTGCTTGTGTCGCAAAAGTCTATTCCAGTCTATGATGGCTGGAGGCGTGTGTACCAGCGAGAGAAACCTGGCCTTCACATTAACATCCTCATGGTGAGTAAGAAAGTCTTTGCCGAAGCGAGCGGTGTCTTGTATGGCAAAAACACCTTTTTGTACCGTCTTCGAGATGCGTCAACTCGATCACAAGAGATAGTCAATATCCAAGGCCTAGCCAATGATGACGTCTATGTCCCTGAGCCTGGCATGAGAGATCAGGAAAACAATGCCACCAGAGACACCAATCCTCTGGCCAAACCAATTCATGAGCCTGGGACTATCGATACAGCCAAATACGCTAAGTATTTTCGCTTCATCACGGTTCAGGCCGATCACAACCGCTCCTCCTGGCAAACGAAGGAATTCATGGCCGACGCCATTAAGATGTTTGCCAAAACCCCTGACAAAACCAATATTCACACGCTCAAGATCATCATCAGCCCAGCGTTCGCAAACGGCAAGTTCACCTTCGTCGACTTTTTCGAGCCAGCCTCGGAGTTGATGGTTGCACTGAAGTCGCTACCCTGTGAGATCATCCATGTTCACATTGTAAATGGGCTTCTCAACAATGGCGTTGGGCCCTCGTCAACTGATCTTATCCTTCGCGCCCACCAACTGCGATTTTACAGACAACTCGCGTTGCAAGAGCGTCAGGACAAGGAAAATGAGAATGGCAACGATAGAGATATGAAGGGTAAGGGCAAGGACGTCAGGAGCAGAGACCTCTTCAAAAAAGATGCCAAGATGCAGAATTTTCGCTATGAAAAACTTTGCTTAATTAAAGAGAAAATGTCGAAACTCAACAAGTACATTCTCCAGGCATGCGAGAAGCAGGTCCAGGACGACGTCACCCAGCGGAGAACCAAACGTTCTGCTTTTGGAGGGATTCATGGTGACGAAGAGGATTGGGACATCCACGAACACGATGAGTTGGAGGAGAGCGAGGAGGACCAGGAAGAAGACCAGGACCAGGATTTTGAGGAGCCGAGTGACAATGACAACGACTCGGAGTACGAGACTTAAGATGCCTTCCTATGGCTGACTGGAGATTGATGCGTGCCTTATTGGAAGCGGCAAGGGAGGGATACTGTGAGGGGAACGCTTTTTCAAGCACTGGGCAAATGTATGATCGATCAACTTGCTCAGAGAGGTAGCTTAACGCTTAATCAACTACGATTTGGGGTATCTCGTCACATCTATTTTATGAAGCTCGTCCATCTATGATCGCTTTATGTTGCAGATACCTTGACCTTCTCCACCTCAAGTGTTTCTGTATCAACTAACACTAACTCCTTTGTTTCTGAAAAACTCGGGACGGTTATAAGTCTCACTAATTGGCCCTCGGGGCCGTGGATAACCTTGGTTGAGAATTGCGGCTGGTTGCCAACAAAGTAGAGGTGAGGGCAAGTGTGCATCACAAAAGGGTCATCATCCTGGAATGGGTAGCTCCCTACGTAGCACGTTAGCTTTGAGGCCCAAGAAAAGTAGACGTATACTTACAAAGCGTATCGGGAGCAGTCGGGGCACAGCAACGCCATCGACACATAGCCTCCATCATGCCAAGACGATCATCAGTGCCGACGTACTTGAAAATATCGTCGACATTCTGACCACCAGTACCTAGAAATCTCCATCCTTCAAGCTCGGCCTCCCAAGGGTTTGTGACAGTGTCAAACCAACCTGGGTGGGTGGCTGGAGCTGTTGGGTCACGAGCGTACGCTCGTGCTGAAGGGAATATTGCCGGATGAACAGGTTGCTGCGGGTAACTAGCGTTGGCTGGGTCCTGAGCACCGGGGAGCATCGTGATAGGAATAGATGGGAGAAGTTCAGCGACGAAAGCATCGAAAAGTTGAGAGGGTAGCGGGTTGTAGGCACTGGCATCATATCCGTACTTCTTCTGACTCTTTTTCTCTGGAAGCGCCTCATCTGCAGCGGGAGGTTTACGGTCTGTCGTCAAGATGGAGTTTCCTGCGATGATAAGGCGGCTGATACGAGAAACATCGATCTGGCTTGACGGGCTTAAAGCTTCGCCAAGTAAGTATTCTAGAAGAAGGTCAAGCTCAAGAGCATAGGAAGCATCAGTGCCTGAAAAGGACAAGCCAGACACAATAGCAATTTTGCTGTTGCACTTCTTGGCTTCAGAAGCATCAGTCATATCCTCGTCGTCATCTTTTGTCTCGCCCTTATTTGAAGTGGGCTTCGTAAGGCTCCAACGCTCAGGTTGTGGAGGAAGGTCAGGGAACTTGATGTCAATGACCTCAAGCTCGCCGTTGGCGTTTTCGGTACCCATAACCCCGATAATACATCCTGTGACCAGGCTCACTGTCTTCAGCAAATCGCCAACCAACTTGATGCGGCCTGACTCGTCCTCCAACATGACCTGGTCATCTTTTGAGAAGTATTTTGGTGTCAAGTTTGGGGCTGAGATCCAACGCTATACACACATTAGCACTTCGTTGATAGTGATCAAGAATGAAAATGCCATACGTCCTTGGACACGTCCTCTAGAATATTTGGCTTCAGGGGCATCTCCATGTAAACGGTGCCAGTTACCCAGCACAGCTCTCCCTGGCGAACATCGAGTACTCGTTCAACTCTCTGGGCCTCCTCTTCACCAATAGTTGTTCCCGTCCAAGCTTCTGCAGCTACTTTATCGACAGCTGGTTTGATCTTGGTGAGGCGCAAAAAGTACATGTCGCCATACTGCTGCTGGTAAGACCGTTGCTTGTCGAGGGCAAAAGATTGCAGTGGTTTGTAAACGGAGGTACTTCGAGAGGGTATTTTATGAGCAGTTTCCCTAAGGTAATTCGAGTCAGCCCAATGTTTGCTTGTATACGTTTTTGTGACACAACTTACGAGGGCTTTCGAAGGAGGCTCCCTTTGACATCTTCTAGGGTCACCATATTGAGTGGCCCCGGATTAGAGAGCTCTGCGAGTCGAGGATATAAAGGAAGTAGATGAAAATAGTCCCAGGAGCTTCAAGTCGAAAAAGATGTTGATATATATCGTAGTCATGTAATTGACTCGGTGAACAGTTGAGATGAAGCTTTCATCTGTCGATGGAAAACGCGTGGAGAAGTGTGGTCCGCGTTCAAACGCGAATTGGCGTAAAGTGGCTAGGCAACGGATAAGGGGCCGATAGCCACTATCAGTGGGACGGCATGTTCCATTCAGGGACCCATCGGGTCCTAATGACGTGCTGGATCTCAGGTGTTGAATTCGCTAAACGGTGTCCAACGCTACTTATGGCGGGGTTCAAGATGACGGGCAAGAATTGAATCTCATGTCCAGCGGATCCCGCCTGTCACCGGCTGAGGTGACCAATCTTCGTATTGTAGAGGGGAAAAGAAATCTCTGACTCGCCTTTGTCATGACACACCATTTGACTACATAAACTTTATAACCTCGCAAGTTTTAGATCCCAGTGATACTTCATTTTTCTCCTAATTGCATTGGCCTGCCAACTTTGATCATCCTTCTTCTACTCTCTTCTCATCACATTCAAAGCGTCACCATTCCTGAAGCTCATCATGACTCCTCCTCCCAAACCTCCCCGTGTTGAGGTAAACAACCTGTCATACACGTTTCCCGACTACTCAACCGGTGTCAACAACATCACCCTGGATCTTCCTCCGCGATCTCGTACCCTTTTGATCGGTGCTAACGGAGCTGGTAAGACGACTCTGCTTCGTCTTCTTGCTGGCAAGCGTCTTGCGCCCAGTGATACCATCTCTATTTGTGGTGTAGATCCTTTCAAGGAGGGTCTCGAGGGAGTCACTTATCTAGGTCTGGAATGGGTTCTTAACCCCATTGTCCGAACCGACATTGGTGTCAATGAATTGCTTCGCTCTGTTGGTGGTGATGCATACCCTGACCGCCGAGACGAGCTCGTGGCCATGCTTGATGTCGACACCAATTGGCGTATGCACGCTGTTTCAGACGGTGAGCGTCGTCGTGTCCAGCTTGCAATGGGTCTCTTGAGACCTTGGACGGTTTTGCTTCTCGATGAAATCACTGTCGATCTCGACGTTCTGAGCCGTGCTGAGTTCCTTGCATGGCTTAAGCGCGAGACGGAGATTCGAGAGTGTACCATCGTCTACGCTACTCATATTCTGGATAACCTCGCCGGTTGGCCTACTCACCTTGCTCATATGCATCTCGGTACTGTTAAAGAGTGGGATGAAGCCGACAAGATGCTCGCCGCCATCGATGGAACGGTGGGTGTGTCTGGTAACAGTCGTCTCGGAGAGCTCGTCCTGAGTTGGCTCCGAGACGACTTGAGGGAGCGTGGGCCACGAAGCAACATGAAGCGTGGCCCCGAAGGCAAGACCTATGGATTTGGAGGCATCCAGATCGGTGGCTACGGTGACGAGTCGAAGCAGCGTGAGGTATGAGCCATTTATTACGATGGATTCTTATATCGGGGCATTCTTAACAATCGCCTCGTGTTCTACTTGTTTTCGGCTTGGAGTTCGGAAAGACGGATAGCACTCAACTGCATTTTTGGCATAGGAAAGCGACAAAAGGGTGAGCTTGCTGGTGTGGGTCACTTATGCATCGACTCGACGGGAATCAGTCCTCAACCCTGTATTCTGCGGCGTTTGTTCTTTTCAACACTTGATGCGTAACAATGGGTTACGACGTGGCAATGGGAAATGCTTGATCTTTGCCTTTTTTTTTTTTTTTCAAGATACCCTGCATTCAACCTAGGGGACAAAGACACTTTTGCTTCAACGAGACAAGTCTGACCATAACCGAACACATAAAGGATAATATATTCGTTTACTCATCATTCATTGAAATGACTGCGCCGTAGTGGGCCTGGAACTACCCTCGCCGTCTATCAATTTCCTCAAAACTGTCATTGTGTTCTTCAAGAGGTCTGTGATACCCCCAAGTTCTTTGGCAGTCAGTGTCTCGAGCACCTTGATCCTGTAGTCTTGCCACGAGATACGTAGCCCCCCGGAACTTGCCAATTGCCCGAGGCTACTCTGTGTTGGTGGCCCCTGATGTGTGATGCGTAAAGACGTATCGCTACGAGTTTCAGCATTT
The DNA here is from genome assembly GCA_002980515.1 of Fusarium burgessii. Classification (NCBI taxonomy): domain Eukaryota; kingdom Fungi; phylum Ascomycota; class Sordariomycetes; order Hypocreales; family Nectriaceae; genus Fusarium; species Fusarium burgessii. The sequence goes on from PVQA01000278.1 coordinate 73,400, forward strand.
TCCAGGCTTTTGATACACAGCCTGCTCTGCAAGCACAAGAGTGGCGAGTGTGTCAATGAGAAGAGAGATGTTAGAGTAAGAGCATTGTCCACAGAAGTCACGTATGATGACAGAACAGGCACGAGGCTCCTTGGGATCATGCACCCGAGTGCGTTGGGGTCGCTGTTAGTAAACGCCCGGCCGCGCCAGAAACAATTACATATGTCCATGAGGAAGCCATTAAATAAGCTCACAAAAATCCTGTTGTACGATGTCGAGTCAATGCGGTTGCTTTTCTCACGGTCCGGCTTAGTGAGCATGGCCATCTCGAAACCCTTCTTATAGAAGGCGAGAATAGCACAAATACGTGAGACAATAGCCACAGAACTGCTGAAGAATAGTATGTAGATGAGTAATGAGGGTGGCAGTTCAATACGAATGTAGTGCTTGAGGACTTCGTGACTGACAAGCCGGGCATTTTGCTCGTAAAAGTCGAGGATGGCGGAACGAGATGAAACAGAAGGAGATGTCTGTGAGAGCGTAAGGGCTAGAGGATTAACGTGTCGGGTCAAGGCTGTGATAGTATCACTGGCATGGTCTGGTACGGTGTCGCTAGATTCAAGCACAACTGTCCAGTGGTGAAGGAGGTTCTTGTAGAGGCTGAGAAGGGCTAGCTGGGAATCTGGAGTATTGTCAAGAGTCGCAGCTTCAAGGGGTTGGAAGATGTGTTTGTATAGCTCTGGTGAGTGTCAGCGTGACGAAGCAGTTGGAAGCGATGTGAACTGACCTTGAAAGTCCAGTAATGGGGAATAAGACAGTATCTCGAACATGGAGTCGCGACGCCCAGAGCCGTCCCAAAGCAGAAGAAAGCGTGCAAAGAAGTCAAGCAGGAAGGGGGGAAGATTCTATGTCTGGTCAGGTTTATCCTAAGTCGAATTGAGAACAGACATACTTTAGTTGAATCAACATAGTCTCGTAGAATATCGAGCATGTCAAAGAAAGTGGTTTCATCGGCATCGCCATCATGAACATCCTGCAAAATCCCATTAAGCCAGTTGGCTACTCTTTGTTCAGACTCGCTGCTTGGTCTCACAAGCAGGAGTTTTTGCAGCAAAGGGTCTGCCAGAACGGCAACTAGTTGATTTGGGAGTTCAAGCTTATCGATATTCTTGACGAAGCTGGCCACATTCTCGATTTCCTCCAACGTAACCGCATTCTAGCGATATTAGTATAGTTCACACAGCGCGTTATTGCAGACGAACCTCTGAGACATAAGACGTGTGGACTATAGGGATGATTTTGCTTCTAGCACCACGAGCAACGGGGCGATGGACACGGAAGCCATCTCGAGGTCGCAATAAGCCTTTCGCTGTTTGCTGAAGATGGGCGTCTTGAATCTCGTCTAGCCTTGCTCGCCATTGCGGATCAGGGTGCTGGCCAATAATCAGTAAAAGGCGGTACGTAGGAGTCACGGAAGAACAAGCCTTGAAGGAGGATGCTTTGCCCCGAACCGCTTCGCCGACAATAACCTCAGGGTAATAATCTTTAAAGACCCTTAAAAGACCGATTAAGCAAGGATCATTTCCAGTTTGCCTTGAAAGGTTAAGCCTGCGATGTGTGAGTGCGTAGTCAAGCATCTTCAACCCCAATACTTACAAGGCTTGGATTCGAAAAGGCCGAACATGTTTGCGCCTTGTGATGAGAGCAAGAAGATGGCTGAGGTTGGGTCTGAAATAGATTAGTGAATTGCTTACGACAAAGCAAGGTGATCTTACCGGGTGGCCGCAGTATCGAGGAGATTAAAGAGAACAGAGTATGTCTGGCCAAGAACTTGTGGTGACTCCAAAATGTGGTGTACTGTAATGAGCCACTTGAGAAGAGCGGCCTGGAGAGTCAGAGATGGCTTGAGAGTTCCATGTCCAAGGCAAGAGATAATCTGAAGAGTAGATTTTCGAGAAATGCCCGCCACAGGATATAGGTTTCGGATGATAGCAGCTTGGCTTGCTTGGTCAAGGTGGTTGGGAGTTGTGATAAGATTGATGAGATCGTCAAGGGTCTCAGGTAAAATGCCCCATTCATATGATAGAGAGGTGAGGTTAGCAATAGTAGGTTTGATGTTGGTCGCTCGTGTTTTGGCGGGTATTTTGGATGCTAGGTGGAATATAAGCCAAGGCCTTGTACATTGCAAAGATAATCTCACATTCAATAACATCGTCCACGAGGAGACGGATCTCTTCGTGACCCGCCAAGGCGGGATCTATATCTGTTTCCATGTGCTGGCAAAGTTTCTGGCTTGCGTTCTAAAAAGCTGTTAAGCGATAAGGACATATGCGTGTTCTGGAGCGGAACGGCTGCCTTGGGTTGAGGGTGATTGAGTGGGATGCCCCGGAGGACGGAAGACGCGTCGGTCAAAGGAGACGCGTTTTCGGTTTTCGGAGGTAAAATGGGTCTCATCCGGAGTGGGGCATGATGTTGCAGGCCCGCCGGTCTGGGTTGAGAGGAAGACATAGAAACATGGCCTACGAAGCAGATATGACTAAAGTAGCATAATAACATGACATTGGTTATTTTCTGAGCAGTGTTTGTGTTCCAGATACATCCTTAAACTTCGTGGGACGTTAGACAACTGGAGACAGACTGACAAAGTTTATTTCAGCCTCATCTTTGAACAATACTGTTGACGATCTTCAAGTGGTTTCCCTCTTAATGCAGGGCGTGCCATATGGTTGTTCTACCGCTTTTAGGGCATTATGTTTTGGTGCAGCACATTTTATACGGCTCTTTCGACGTGTGGTTGACTGAGAATTTCTTATAACAATGTCATCTAAGCATATACTTGTACCTAAACGCATTACAACAACCTATATATCATCATAGGTTATATCATAATAGCTGATTTGTTCATATGACTTTCTTCTCTTTTCAGTATGTTTTTGTTGCATTCATAATCCACGTTACGGTACTTTGGATATAGCATTTATCTAGGCGCTCATTTAACCCCTCCGCTAACGGCCACCTGCCGCGGCATCGGTGGTTACACCAACGTTCAGCCGTTGGTAGACACCATCATAAATTGAGTTTACCTACTTGTCTATGACATTTTATCTTTGAAACCTGCACGTACCATCAAAGTAATGACGGCCCGTCCCTGCCGTAACCTACTGCCTACCTACAATTTAGGCCACCTGCTGAAGCACCCATACCAACCTATAGCCATCGTTTGTCTGTGGTCCGATTTACCTGTACTCAAGTCACAGCCTCGAATCATCAACTCCAAGTTTTCATTAAATATGTGGTACGAGAGATGGACTTTTCACCTCGTCGGACTTGGTTATTAATCCATCCTCTTCTCAATGCTTTTCGTTTTTCTCACCCATCTCTCCTCATCTTTGATATCGACGTGATGCAACCAGGACGGTACGATCCTGTTGCCTACATATCATTACTCGCTGTCCATAGGCCAGCCAAAGCCATGGCTAACACTAGAAAACAACATCACCATGGCGGCCATGACGGTCAGACTGCCGCCTCGACCTATATGACGATTGCTGCAATATGTTGTGCGACTTTCTTGCGACCGCCCGCCGCATATGATGTTGGTCCCGTTATTCCTTGATCAAGCCGACGGACCTAAATATGTCGACTATCTGTCCTAGCAAACCGCATTACTTAGAAATATCCCCAAAGTGCCCGGATAGAAAAATCGCTAAATATTTTCTGCTGATTCCACCTCTCGTTTTCTGTCTCTCTCTGGAGTAAACGAGGGTCAGGCTGGAATGGTTGTGTCAAGCCGCATGGTCAACGACTAACGTGCAATTTCTAGGTAACCCTTTTTGTACGCCTTTACGTCTTGCCTCTCCCAAGTCTCACTTCCTCTTCTCAAACCCGTTGCCGTGAGCCATGGCAAACGCGTTTCTGGACTCGCGCCGGGGTGCTATCATTTATCCATGCTATTTTGCAACAATTATCTCCCCTGTTCTGCCGACGTGCATCTTCGTGTTACCATCAGACAGCCTTTTGTAAGCGTACTGCAAACCCGCTTTCACCGTCATAACGGATCCTCGCCTTCGGCAATCCCATTTCGTCGACCTCGAGAGCTCATCCACACGAATAAGATGTACCCTCCGCCATGACCTCCAACCGGTCTTGGCCGGTAACCCTGCCCGATGCATTTATATCCTGGCAACTGGAGAGCTTGTGTAGCCCTGGCGCTTCAAGGCGTCTGATTGCTCGTACGGTACCAGCTGGTGTCGCAGCCTTCGTCCCATCTAACCCCACACTCATTTAAACCCTCCTCCCAGTCCCAGCAGTCTGGATGGTGGACTGTCACAGGACCCCAGCAAACCAAACGCCCTAAGGCCATCGCCGTCACAAAATCCGCATTTATAGATCACTGGATTGCTTATTTTCCTGTCCATCCAGATTCGAATGAATAAGCATATTCTCTTCTCCTCTTCTTTTAGCCTCTTTGCCAGCCAGAATCACGTCGATTTGTAAAATTTTTCGTCTTGTCTCGTGGTCTCCTCGGCATTGAGCTATCTTGTCCAGCTTCATGGTTATCTCTATCTGCGGAATCGCTCACAAGTTCAACAATTGGCCGCACCTTTCTTCCCCACGCTTGCCATCATTTGACAAACTCTTTGGAAGCTGATTTATGCCCAAGGGGGTTGGGTGCTTGTGGAGACTGCGCACTTAACCGAGACGAGTAACTTCATCGACGATTCCAAATCAGCCATGTAACTCTATCGTCAGTTTCTATACGACACACAGACGCAAATAATGTCAAGTATACAAAGTCAGAGCTCACCAGCCGCTTTGCTATGGGATCACCAAGACTTGATTCCCCTTCAAAAGAATCTAGGTGATGAAGATTTAGTCTTGATATTAACACCTGCTGTTGTCCCTATAGACCAGAGTCTTGCCGATGCAAGTGACCCTTTCGAGCCTCTCGGTAAAGCACTTGCACGCACACATCCCTGGATCCGGCACGTTCCCTACACCAAGGAGTATGGAATTACCGGAATCCATGTGGCATTCATCAAGAGAGCACGAGTTGTCATATTTGTGCTGACGGGGTTCTCGACAGAGGAAGGTATTTTTCAGCTTGAACTCGCAGAGGTTGTTCGAGAGGTGTGTGAGGAACGCCCTTTAGTGCTTGTAGCCTGCTGTGAAGTTTCAGAAAAGGGGGCCCGCGAATATGGGTTCCCAACTATCGTCCAGTGTCCTGGGTACTTTGCGACAGACTTGCAAGCCGTTGCCGTTCTTTTGACAAGTGAACGACCAACAACGGCGGTCGCGTCAACGACTGGCGACTCTCCTCCTCCGCCAACTTGGACTACTATGAAATGGGACTACGAAAAAGACCTACCAGATATTCACGCCCTATGGGAATCGTGTTTGCCCTCAAAATTTCATTTGGACCGTTCGAATCTCGGTTCTCTCTTAAAACGCGATGGTTATGCCATGCATTACATGGTCAGAGAGCCTCAGAATGGGCAGGCCATTGGATTTTGCGCGACATTCACAACGTTTACAGATAGTAGCGGCGACCGACTGATCGGATCAGTAGCCGTCATCATCGTTCACAAGAACTTTCGGGGTCAGGGTGTTGGGCGGTTACTCCACGACGAAGTCGTGAGTAAACTTAACAAGATTCGAGGGGTCGGTATCATTCAACTTGGGAGCACATTTCCTAGATTGCTTTACGGTCTGCCTGTTCACGAAACTGATCTGGAGTGGTTCGAAAAACGAGGTTGGAATATGAAGGAGTCTACACCTGGAAACGGACGGCGAGTGCTCGATTGGCTTTTGAGATTTGCCGATCATCCAGTTCCTGATCTAGCTTCTGCTGGCTTAACGTTCAGACCATGCCAGCTATCAGATTATCAGAAGGTTATAGATATGGCAAATAAAGAATCAGAGAAGAGGTATGGGTTCGGGTGGTACGATCAATACGCCAAGACAATGGACAGCTGCTATATGAATGACATTGTAGTTGGGCTCGAAGGAGAAAATCTGGTTGCAGCAGCAATAACTTATTTCCCAAACAATGGGAGCCCCTGCGGTGCAGATATTCCATGGCCAGCCTCAATCGGACAAAGCATTGGGGGTGTTTCATGCATCTGCATCAAAGGTAGATTTCCGGCGACAATCTCAGCCATACTAGCTCAGTTGCTAATTGTTGATTAGACGACGATCCGGATATGGTCAATCGCCGTGACTCGGTAGCAACTAGATTGCTTCTAGCTTGTCGGCAGACTCTGAGCGAGAGAGGAATGGTGGGAATGTTTGTTGATGGCAGCAGGTCGGATGAAAACGTTCTACAGTCTTTAGGTAAGCAAGATCCTCAGAGCTTCTCACCTGCTACAACTCGCTGATTTTGGACTTTGCTAGGCTTCTGCAAATGGGCAGAATACAAAGAACTTTGGCGCAAAGTGTAAGAAGAAGAAATAATCTTTATGCCGCGGGCGACATAATACAAGCACAATCAACATTCCCGTCGCAAACAACCTGTGGAAGGAAAAGGAGGTGTGACCCGACACAATATGTTCGAGGCTCAAACACATAAGCATAAGGTAGCTTCAGATGACACGCTACTCGCGGCTCTATCGTAGCTACCATTATTCGTTATCTGGAAACGACAGTTTTGCCGCACAACAACGTCCTCCTTACCTGTATTGTTCAGAGACAACATAATTTATTTTTAGCAAAAATCAGTCCGATAAACAGCAGAATTCTTGTTTCGACTAACATAATTAACTATAGCATAGGTATAATTCCAGTATAGATTTATGACCACTATCTAGACATCTGCAAAAGGCCACCTATAAGCAACCACTTGCTCCTATCAAACGTTGCTGCTGGCCAACACATCTCATTTCGATTCACAACCAAACCCAACGCCTAGCATACCCCAAAAACCATGCAGACTGGCCTGTATTTATGCGCTTCTATCATCTGCTGATGTGGGACAGAAAGACTGTGATAGATCCTTCCATCCGATGCGGGAAAGCTGTACTGGCAAACCCACCAAGTGTAATCGCCTTGCAGCGGTCCCTATAATCCCTACATGGCCAATGCAGTATAACCCATTGGCAAAAACATATTGTGAAGTCTACTGGTTCTTTTACTTATATCAATGTCCCAAAACTCTCGCTTGTCTTACAAAGGAGCTGCAGCTTCTGGACTCTGCGCTGCCGTCTTCGTAGGACTGCCAACGTCCTTCTATCAAGCAATAACTAAAGCTTGTATATTTACTACTGCTATTGAATTGTATCTTGTCCGTAAATACCGCACGCGCCGCATTGGTGTAACAACGACTTTGGGTGCTGGCTGATGGACCAACACCAGCCAGCTTGTTTAGGCTGATACACACCCCAGATAGCCATGCAAGCATACGGGTTGCGCCAACGAGATACTGCAATCTACCAAGAGGATACGAGTTTGGCCCAGGGGGGTTAGCGGAATGCGCATTGGTTGCAAAACAAACTCTGGACTGCGCAGCGTCGTACAACGACATATTTTATATTGGCTGATCAAGTCGGATGAGCTGTACATGGATGCGTAAGCTTTTAGGCTTTCAGAAGTATGCTTTGCGTAAACAAACACCTTAGTGAGGCGCGTACTATCAAGTAATTTCGAGAAGACTAAGAAATGTCTTCTCACAGTCTAATAATGTTCTACTTCGAGCGCGACACAGCCCCAGGGTATATAGTAGTAAGCTGTAAGCAGAAAAACAAACGAAACAAACAGACTTGAAACAAGGATAGAACAGACAAACATCAAATGTAAGCTAAAGCAAAAACTTTTGAAACCCCCCCCCATGACACCCTTTTAAGGAACATGCTGATTTTTAATATGGCTCATCCCTTCACTTTTCCCGCACCCCGTTCAATATCACAAGTTTTAAGCCCATTTGGAAAAATCAACAGTATCGGTATGCGAATCTTGCGCGTGAAATGGACCAATCTCGGTGTCATTGGTTGTTGTAGACGATGATAACATTGATGATCGGTGTGAGGTCTGCTCACTTGTGCTTGTGAAAAAAGTGGCTACGCTTGTGCGACGGAGACTTGTAAAGCTATCGCGGACGGTGCTGGCTGGTCGCGAAGACGACGTATCTCCTTGTGGCAGGAGCTGTTGTTGTTGGTGTAGTGGAGTTGCGGCCCCGATAGATGAATTTTGCGAGGCGGAGGGTGTTATTTGCCCGGATTTTGAAGGTGTGTATTTCTCTCGAAGTCTTTTGATGGCACGGAGGCGACTTCTCCATGAGCTGACATGCTCACCGCCTTCACGATTTGCCCAGACGTGAGAGAACACTGAAGCATTGAGGGCCAACAAACGAATCAGACCTGGGAGGGCCTTTAGTGATACAATTTTCATCTCGGAAGCAGGCGAAATCTCAGGAAAACCTGGCTTGCTCAAGACCTGCACACGATAAAAGGGCTGACTGTGTTTCGACGTGTCTCTAGCAGCAATGAACGAGGCCCTTGACGCTGGTGTAATGACGATATGCACAAAATTGAAGTCGCCTGGGAAAGTATCAAACTTGAAGGGCAGACCTGAATCATTAAACACGATGTTAACAAAATCATTGCCAATATGCCGTTTCTTCATTGTACAGCGCGGGTCATGCTCAAGGTTCGTAGGCATCTGTGTCGTTACGTGAAACACGATTTCTGTAACACGGTCCCGCCAGCAAAAAGTATACTGGCCATCTGAGTCAAATTCACGATCGAGTCCATGAGTGTTGAATGTCGCTCCCTTGAGCTTGGTCAATGTGCCAAGATTGTTGAGGAACTCCATGTAATCGCTGCTACCAGACACATTGCTAAGAATTTCGACTTCATCAGTCTGTCCCTCTCCGATATATATGACGCCGACTTTGTGTCCATCAACAGTAGAGCTCCTGTCAAACACTCGGATGGCCCTTTCAACGGCATCATCTTCAGGAAGCGGAATAGGCCGCGCTAGATCATGGCCCTGGGGAATGGACGACATTAGCTGTACCATGATGTGGCTGGGCAAGGTAGTATTTGTCGACACTTGTCCTTCTCTGCTGATATCGACATAATTGGCTGTTTGATGCGGAGGTGGTGGATCAAACGTTTCTCGAATGGTGAAGGCCGAGGTACCCGAAGGCTGTCTCTTGACAATTTGAGCCCAGCCAGTGGTCGTGGCCTGATTTACAGTGACGATGCTGTAGCCAACTAACCACCTCTTCTTTATGATCTCTCCAAATCGATCTGATGTAAATAGAGGGTCTTGGGATGATTCCTCCACATCAGCATATGTATACCTTTGCATGAAGTCGATCGAAGTAAGTGCTTGTTCGTTATCAGTGTGGGCGTCTTCGATCTCGTTATATATGTTTCTGACAAGCCATCCAACCAAGCTGGCACGGTCCGGTAGTTTCAAGGCAAGGAACCAGAAGAGTATCACATGGTATGCTAACGCATACACATACTGTGGTAGATCGTCCGTTGCGCTTGGGTGCATTGCATCCGAAAGATTGCCAGTTGAGGTAGCTGGGGTCGACGGTTCACTGGCGTGACTATTCCTATGGGAAGCTTTCTTGTCCCTCACAGATTGTAGATAGCGAATGCAAATTCCAAACACAATCTTGTATTCCTCTTCTCTGAAGTTGACATATACGTGGTGTAAACGGCTGAGACAAGCCAGGAACTCGAGGATATGGATAGAGACATGTGGTTGAGTGATGATAGTAGACATCTTGGTCAATAGCTGCACCAGTGATTTACTTGTTGAGAGTGGCAATTCATGACAGCATATAGACAAGGCATGGATGCAGCACTTCGCACTTCGTTCCCAAGTGGCGATACCATGAACAAATGTTTTGACTATTTCATCCTCGTCGCCCTTTTGAAAGTGGTCATGATAACTGAGTATCATGGTCAAGCTGTGGAAAAGGCAAATCGCCACATCAGCTCGCCTTAAACCTGATGCGTTTGGGGGCTCCTGAAAGGAGTTGGTTCGAATTTGCTCACAAATGAGTCTTCGCAGTTCCTGTATTTGGGGGATAGCATCTCTGAAAATGGCATGATTGCTGAGTTGTGATGGGAGGTGAACCAGTGCAAAGCTGTAAACCTCCCAGTCGCAACCGTGTAATAGGCTAAGGACAGCCTCAAGCCAGGTAGCGATATCAAGGGCAGTAGTCTCAATACTGGTTTTAGTCTTTTCGGTTTCTCCCTCCAGCTCGTTTTCTTCAGGACCAGAGCTGTGAGAAACCAGAACTGGACTAAGCACGCCTGTGACGGATTCAGGCAGAGCCTCAGGATCCGGAAGGCTCCATAGCTGATGATAGCGAGCTGCGCTACCGCTACTTCCCAGCAGACCACTTCCAGCAGCAACGCTTGCAGACCGAACCGGCATGCCCCTTTCATGGCCTTGCCCTTGACTGAATGAAATGCCGCGAGCAGACCTGGACGATCCACCATGCTCATTTCTCAACAATCGTATCGACTGCGTAGCCTCTTCAGCCTGCTTCTTTGCGTATGTCTCTGGAGTTCGGCACAAGGAGGCGGCAACAAAATTAGTCTCAAGAGTCTTTGTGATAAAAATGCGGTTAGCCCAATCGGCACGCAGCCTAAACAAGAGCTTCATAGCGGTTAACCGAGCATCGACCTCACAGTGACTCGATTTCACAATGTTAATCAACGCGTGGTATAGCCTCAAAGATTTCCCGCTGTCATAATCCATAGTCTGCACAAACATCTTCACATACCCTTTGGCAACCACGTTCGACGGTGACTGTCCTTGGGGCAGCTCTTCGGAAGATGTTTGAATGAATGGGTTAGGAGATGTTGATGATGGAATTGGCGACTTGAGCCTATCGCCAATGACAATGCCCCGAAGGGCATCGACAATGTAGTCAAACAGCTCCATATCGCAAGATACTACAACCGAGACCATGAGCGACATGATTCCTTCAAGGACTAACACATCCGTCTCTTCAGAAACATCTTGGAGGATGCTCTTGGCTAGTTGAGGGATAAAGCTCTCTTCAGGATCATCGCCCACCAGATCCACGACTTCGTAAGCGTCCATGATTGTTTCCAAGGCTCGAAGCCTGATCTGTGAGGACCGATCTCTGTTGCCAAAGAATCCTTTGAGAACCAAGACCAGATTCTCCTCCCATTGTAAATCTGAAGGAGAGCAACATCTGAATTGCTGAAAGTAGTTCAAAACAGACGACGCGGTTTCGTCAGGGAGGAATTGATGGACTTCGGTTAGGAAAGAAACAACTGCTGCTCGAGGGACAAACACATCCGATTTTTGGTCAATAAGTGCATCAAGCCGCTTGATGAGGATTATGAGTTCTCGGCTCAGTCCTTCCTCGGGCTTCTCGTCCCTGACAGGACTTCGAAAGCCGTCAGAGTCATGTAGCCCAGGTATTGCTCGCTTGGAACATGTTGCGGCAGCCTCGAGTATTACGGACCAGTCCTCGTCAATTATCAAGCGATGTATATGGTTGTTTCCATCGTCAAATAGGGCATTGAGTAGCTGAAGAATGGCCGTCAAAGTCTTAACGGACGTGCTGGTTTTCGCAACGATAGTAAGACCATCCGCCAGCAATGCGAATGGTATCCCTGGATAACCATTCTCCGGACTCTTGGACAGGACCTTTTGCAGTACGGCTAGCGCTCCACGTATCTCTCGATTGACATCCTTCTCCTTGGCACCATCTGCAGGATTCTTTCGTAGAATGTCCAACAAAATACGAACGGTCGCCTGTCCGTTGTGGCTTTTGAACAGATTCGAGAGCGTATTCCATGAATCTTTCTCAAGGCTTCCCACCATACAATAGATAGAGCTGAGGACCTGAACGCAGCCCTTGAGCTTTTCTTCTGGTATAGAGCCGAAAGTTACAATTGCATCAATGACAGCTATGCTCGATCTAAGATCCTCTTCCACGCTGGTGCTCAAGCAAATCGACAGTAATTTGTCAATCAATGCCGTTATAGCAGATTCGTCTGCATTATTGAAGCTGAACTTGATGACGTCGATGAGAAAATTGAATAACTGAGCAAGGTTCTTCTCTTCGCCAGAAGCAACAGCGCGGTGCCGAGAGGTGCCCTTTGCACTCCGGGACGCTTTCCTTCTAGCTGCACGGACCACGTTGTAAGATTCCCATAGCCAATTAGTCAAAAGAGGAAGAAGCTCGTAATCGAAGCCTGTCAAAATTCGGCCCCCACGGGTGAGGTCAACGAGAGCAGCTAATTGTAGATGAAAATCTTCCGAGTTTGCGGGAGCCGATAGGGTCGTGAAATATTCTTGACGTTCGAGATCAGAAGATGCCTCGTGCTTCACACACTCTGTCAGAAGCTCCCAACCAGCCGTTCGTGCTGCTGCAGGTTTTGCGGGATCGATAAGATCTTTTGCAGCATACCAAATATCCAGAACAGGATTCAGAGGATACTCGGCAATGGCGTATTTCAGCGAATTGGCGGCAGCAATGCGCTCGTTCGGGGAGCCATTCTTGAGAAGCTCAAAGGATTCCATGTGACTAGAGGATAGTCCATGAGGTGGGTTTGTGGAGACGGCTGGGACTGGAGCATGGACGAACTCGGCGGTCGGCTGGGCGTTCGTTGAGGACGGTGATGCTATAGATGGCGACGATTTGGAGAGTTTGGAGGTAGTGAGACCCCTCAGAACATGAGCAAGGCCACCCTGACGGGACGTATCTGGGGATGTCGGACCATCTCCTGGCTGTGGTGACATGTGCTCGTGTGAAATCTCGTTGGGGTCTTGGAGACTAAGTGAGGCTAAACGGCGCAGCATGTTAGCAAAGGTACGGAAACCTGTGCATTGGAAGCTTCGTCATCGGCAAGGCAGAATAGATGATTGATATGGAACAGAAAGCAATATGAGGCGTGAAAGAGTATTGGCGACAAGGTGGAAGGCTCAAAAGCTCGACGGGGCGACTGGCAAGACAAAGGAAGTGAATTGTCTTGAGTCGCAAGTACGACAAAAGGAACGGCGTCTTGGATGCAGTGTGCAGATGCAAATACAAGATGGGCAGACGGTGCAAGCGAGTCTCACCGGCGAAACATGTGCTACCTAGGCCTACAATGGGCCTATATGGAGTTGCGTATCTACGGAATAAGGCGTGTTCATTAAATGGTCGAGAGATGCCGTGGATGACGTCGAGAATCGAGCGCGAGAATGTGTACCGTTAAGATTGAGTCAGGGAAGGGAAAGAGTAATGATAACGATAAGTTGGGATCCAATAGCGCGGAGGTGGACGGAGATCCGGTATGGCACCACACGGCGGGGCGTGGGAGGCTACCAGGCGGGTAGATCAACGGGATGCAAAGGCGAGAAAAAGAGGGCGCAACTCGCAAAGACAACACGACCTAGCGCATAAAGTACTCAATCATATACTGAGTCGCTATAAATGGACGTATGAAGCGAGACGTTCATATGAGGCTCGAAAGACGAGGTAATATCGAAGAATAATGGAAGCAAGAGGTTGGCAGATGATGCTGGTTAAGTAGGTAAGTTGGTAAAGTTTGCGCTTGAGGAGTACAACCCATCTAACCTTAGTAGTGGAGGTAGACAACTACAACCTAGTCTACGCAGGATGCAGGGCAGATCGGTTTAGCAGGGTACTTCCCGTAACGTATAGTACTGGTCAGTTGTGTACCTACCTCCTACGAGCTACGTTGCATGGTAGCTAATGGAAGTGCGGTTTTTCCTTACCTAAGCCAGCATCCATGACCCCTCATGATTTTTGAATGGCTGTTCTCTGAAGGATGCACCCCAGGGATTTTATGTACGCCATGCCACCAAGCTGTAGGCGGTAAGGCACAACAAGCCAATTGCGCCAATCCGGGACTATGAAGGGACCCTGAGGCTGTATAGAAAAGCATCCTGTCTCTTAGTTACAGTGTACCTGCAGTATTGTTTGGCCGTTTTGGTGTAGGTGCCATCGCTAAGTTGGACGATAGGCCATGATGTTGATCTTTTTGGTCGATATCATTCATCTGTTGAGAAGAGGCGATAGCAAATAGTCAACTTCATAAACTACTGGTACCTAGTATTTACCTGACAAATATACGTGTATATTAATTGTGGTGTGGCCATCCTCTAACAGGACTATAATTCAGACACACATGATTGATTCGCGTACTCCAATCAATACATGATGATTTGGTTTATTCATGTATTGCACATGGCTTTGGCGAAACTATACCTGATTATGCGTGCAAGGAGTTGGCAATAAGCATTCAAGCTCCTGGGACATCCGCCACTTAAGGTCACGTTTGTAAAGAGTAGTGCTAATGGTAGTCTGTGCCCAGGAACCACTGATCTGGATTCTTCTTATAAAATCGGTCTTATAGAAGCTCCCTGGCCGATTGTTGGGTGCGATTGTACTAAAGTACGGCGTATGTGCCTACGTCAGTTGAATATGGAGTATTAACCTAGAGCCTTAATCGGCTATGGAGCTCAGCTTGACTGAACCTTGGGTTAGCTCGTTAGGTAGGTACTGAAAGCTTCCTAGCCACCCACCATTGGAACCAAACTGCCAATAGCACCCAATCCCGTCAATGGAGACCCAGAAAAATTTTAGAGCGCCTGTGCTTTGATTTGTTTGTAAACCTGAACCTGCAACCTCTCAGCTCCGATTGACAACTTCCCAACTTGTCCTTCCCCATCACCACCGCCTATTTGTTTCTTCTCTTCGTCCCTTACCGTTTCCTCTTAAAAAGCCCCCCTCGTTAATACATTGCTATCATGGCGGCCGACATTGGTCAGATCGCTCAGCTTCTAGATGCAACTCTGGATCCTACAGAGCATCGTAAAGGTACTTGATCCGTTGCCTGTCCCACCCCTTCGTTGCCCCGCGGTTCTGATTGGAAACTAATAAACAATCTTCACAAACAGCCGAGACTGCCCTCAAGCAAGAGGCGATCAAGCCTCAGTACTCTCTCAGCCTTCTCAACATTGTCAACTCCGACACCCTACCGTCAAAGACCCGACTTGCTGCTGCCTTGGCCTTCAAGAATTTTATCCGAACAAACTACGTGGTGCGTCTTGCCATTTAATCGATTGAACGTGCTCGGGATACTAAATCGTGACCTTCGTGCAGGATGAGGAAGGTAACTACAAGCTACCTCAAGATGAGGTTCAAGTCATTAAAGAGCGCCTTATTGGCCTCATGATCTCATCTCCAGCCAACATACAGGCCCAGCTTGGTGACGCTATCAGCGTTATTGCAGATTCTGATTTCTGGCGGCGATGGGATACCCTTACGCAGGTGAGCTCACACTACCAATATGTAGTCGTCTATACCCTCTATTGACATTTTTTGTCATAGGAACTCGTCAGCCGGTTTTCCGCTACTGATCCCAAGGTCAATGTCGGTGTTCTCGAGGTTGCACACTCTATTTTTGCCAGATGGCGACCCCTCTTTCGAACCGATGAACTTTACATGGAGATCAACCATGTGATTGAGACGTTTGGACAAGCTTTCGTTCAACTTCTTGTGGTAAGTCATGGCGAGTGACTACCTCTCTCGACCTCGTGCTCACAGTTTCTGGCGCATTAGACAACCGATAAGAAGATCGCCGAGAACAACGACAAAAAGGACGTTTTGCATGGTTGGTTCGAGGCATTAGACCTCCAGATCAAGATTCTGCACGACATGTCATGCCATGATCTACCTCCTATCTTCGAGGAGAATCTCGGTAGCATCTCCGAACTCCTCCATAAGTACCTTACGTACTCCAACCCCCTATTGGACACCGACGACGACACAGAGACGAGCGTAGTTGACACTGTCAAGGCCGATATTTGTGAGATCCTCGAGCTTTTCACTGTCAAATACGACGAAGATTTCTCCAAATACTGCCAGCCTTTTATTGAGAAAGCGTGGAACCTTTTATCTTCAACTGGCCCTGAGACTAAGTACGACATTATCGTCAGCAAGGCTCTGCATTTCCTAACTGCCATTGCTTCCTCCGCCCAGCACTCAGGTGTTTTCAACAGCGAGGATGTTTTGACCCAGATTGTCGAGAAGGTTATTCTACCGAACGTGGCGCTTCGCGAATCAGATATCGAGCTCTTCGAGGACGAGCCTATTGAATTCATCCGCAGGGATCTGGAGGGCTCTGATACAGACTCACGTCGTCGATCTGCTACAGACTTTCTTCGAAAGCTTCAGGAGCGCTTTGAGGCGCCTGTGACAACTGTGGTATCCAAATATATCAGCCACTACTTATCTCAGGGAAGCAGTGATTGGAAGGCCAAGGATACAGCTATCTATCTCTTCCTGTCCATAGCCGCAAAGGGTGCTGTCACTGCCGCTCAGGGTGTGAAGACTGTCAATCCTCTTGTCAATGTCGTTGAGTTTTTTGAGCAACACATAGCTCAAGATCTTATCAACGCTCAAGGCGTTGAACCTATTTCCAAGGTGGACGCCATCAAGTACCTGTACACTTTCCGAAGTCAGCTGTCCAAGGAACAGTGGAAGGTGGCTCTGGGCCCTTTGATCCAGAATCTGAACTCAGACAACTATGTTGTCTACTCTTATGCTGCCATTGCAGTGGAGCGGGTGCTATTTCTCACAGATGATGCAGGCAATGCCATGTTTCCTCGTGCTGACGTTGAGCCCTTCGCCAAGGATCTCCTCGGCCACCTGTTCAAACTTATCGAAAAGGAATCAAGTCCTGCCAAGTTGCAGGAGAACGAGTTTTTAATGCGCTGTGTTATGAGAATTTTGATTGTCATTAAGGACGGAGCTACTCCTCTGCTAAACAATGTGTTGACTCATCTTATTCTCATCACCAATGTCATGAAGCAGAACCCCAGTAATCCGCGCTTCTATTACTATCACTTCGAGGCCATTGGTGCTCTTGTCCGATACTGTGCCCCTAGCAATGCTGTTCTTTTCAATGAGAAGCTGTGGGGACCCTTCCATCAGATTTTGGTTGAAGACGTCACGGGTAAGTCACATTGAGCTCATGTACATGAACATTACTAACATGGTATCAGAATTCATGCAATATGTCTTCCAAATTCTGGCGCAGCTTCTCGAGTCTAGCCCCACTGAGACCATCTCAGACAACTACAAGGCTCTGTTAGGTCCTCTCCTAAACCCTACACTTTGGGAGACTCGAGGAAACGTCCCTGCATGCACCCGCCTCTTGTCAGCTGTTATTCCTCGAGCGTCTCAAGCTATTCAGGCCGAGCAACAGATTGCTCCTGTGCTTGGAATCTTCCAAAAACTGCTAAGTGGCAAAAAGTCGGAGGTGCTTGCCTTTGACATCCTGGATTCCATTGTGAAGAGCTTTGAGCCGTAAGTCTTCCATCTACCCGTGCTGAGTAGTGTTATCTAATAGTTTGCCACAGAACTGTCCTTAATGATTACTTCGGTACAATCCTCAGACTCATCTACACAAAGCTTCAAGGAGCGCCTGCTGAGTCTTTGAAACTCCGGTTTGTTCGCTTCTACCATCTTGTATCTGCTCGTCTTGAGGCTGGTTATGGAGCCGACTACTTCATCCAACAGTCAAACTCAGTGGAAGATGGCGTCTTCACGAAAGTCTACCCTGCCTTTGTCCTTGCTGAAACAGAGAAACTTGCTCGTCCAGTTGATCGAAAGGTTGCTGTTGTCTCTCTCACCAAAACTCTGTGTGACTCGTCAGCGTTTTCTCAGCAATTCGCTAAGGGCTGGGCCAATAGCTGTCGCAAGCTTCTTTCACTATTAGTCAACCCTCCTACTGTAGCTGCTGGCGCTGGTGATGAGGTTGTTGCTGAGGCAGATGTTGATGACATTGGCTTCGGCATGTCCTTCACTGCACTCAACACCTGCAGAGCGTTGGCCAAGGATGATTTCCCTGAGGTTCTGGATGTCACTAAATGGGTGAAGGATTACATGGTCAGCGCCAATCAGCGACATGGCGGTGCTATTGAGCGCTTTATCGGCGAGCGATTAAGCCCCGAGGAGCAGGAGGCCATTGCCAAGTACATCCGATAAAATAAGAGAACTCGGTTCTATCTTTGAGAGTTGTATGCTGAGTGTGGATGATAAAAAGGGGCCAAGTACACCCCTGCGTTGATGTGAGACGATACTGGGTGGGCTTTACCAAAGATACCAGGACCTCAAAAGGGTTTACAAATACAATTGATGGATTGCACGGAAGACAAAGCATGAGAGCAGAGCGCACATAGCAACGATGGAAGATCGGGAAGAACCAATATGAAGTCAAGACAGTGTCTGAGATCCAGCCTCGAAGAATCCATCGCCAATAATTTTATGTATGAGACAAATGCTATTACGTTAAGCAATATCAAGGTGTATTGTATGGTGCTTCAATCCAAGAATGCCCCAGTCTATGATAAAAACAGCAAAAAACAAGGCACTTTAACGCATTATTCGTGAAAGGGCCTGATCATGACACTGGAGCCTCCGGTACGACATGCTTATGGAATTTGATGCCTATGCCCTTACAATACAACAACACCGATCAATGCTTGTGGAGACAGAAAGTCATCCGTGAACAGAAAACGCCTAGGGCCACGTAACCTATGACCCCTTATCTCCATCATAAGAGTCGTGACGAAGCTATCGTTTGGTATCAAAATCGTACAAGCAGCTTGTAACTGCATTGTGGTAAAATATAGAATCAGACATCTCCTCAAAGTCGCCAAAGCTTGGGCCGTAGCAATGGAATCGAGCATCGCGAGATCCGCGAGATCGTCCCAGTATAGGTTTCGTCGTTTCTCGGTATTGCGGACTCAAAAGAAGGTGCCATCTCTACTGGCAACGCCAACACCGTTGTGCCATCCGCATCTTGCGTTGGCATCATCCGAGCGTTGGTCTCGGTCTTGATCTTGAGTGGGTATTGCGAATCCTCGGGGATTTAATGTCCCACGTGGTAGGGACGAGGGCTGGAGGTCGATCTCGCTACTTCCCCGGGAACTCCTCCCACTAGCGTTCGTCTGGACGAACAGTAAGCTGCTGCTCGATAATCTTTTGGTAAATTCGGTAAAACTCAACCTTTTGGTAGCAGTGCTTGAGGTGGACAGACGCTTGTCTCCAGTCCCCATTATTGAGGAATCATCCGCCACCTTGCTTGGGGGTGCTGTCAATTCCAGCCTAGCCATGCCGGCAATCATTTGAGGGGTGCTATTGGTCCTTGTCGTGGGATTCGGCCGCGTCTTGGCATGTGCTGTGTGCGGTCGCATAGGAGGTGACCGCGGTATCACTGGAGTCCTCGATACCGAAGAACGGCTGGATGGGGATAGCGGTGCAGGGTCACGACGATCAGCAATAAACTGCAATGCTCTTTGTGTCGTTGGAGGTATCAAAGCCGGACCTCGTCGATCAGGTACACCTCCAAATGCATCCTCGTCCAAATCATCCGAATCACTATCATCATCTTGGCTGGAACTGTCAGACGCCTCGAAAGCACTGCGCATTGCCATTTGTTGAGCTCGTTCGGCTTCTGCCCTCTGTTTCATTTTGTCGTCAGCTTCTCGCATCAATGCATCAAACCGAGCTAACGAGCTCAACTTTTCTTCGCCAGGCACCTCTCGCTCCGAGCCAGGAATGCATCGCATCTGAAACGCTCTGTCCAATATGGTCTCACGTGGCCCAGGTGGCGAGCTAGATTCTATCGCCGCGATGGAGGGATGTGGCGGCTGAGAGCCAATACTGCTGCGACCGCGGATCGGCGAGCTCATTGTAGATGACCTTCCTTGTGCAGAGGTCCACCCCTCGATGAATTCCCCTTGATAATCTCCTGTGGTGTTGACAGGAGACGGTAAATCAGTTGGAAGGACTGTAGTGTAGTGCTGCCCAGGAATCGGGAAATTCATTTGCTGAATTGGATAATTGTTGCTCGAAGGGGAAGAGACATCGCTGCGCTTTGACCGTAGACTGGGGGATTCGGAACTGAATGTGAGGGGCCGCTCTCTGGTGGTTGTTGTCGTTGATTGTGTGGTGGTAGAGCTTTTGTGTTGAAGACTTCGCGGATCAGAACGGCCAGATTTGTTTCCACTAGTTGGCCGGGAGACATAATCGGAGGTATCGCGAGACATCGACGCAAAAGGATTGGAGAATTGGGGTGACATTGGACTCTCTGGACTCATCGGAGATTTTCTGGCCAGTATGTTACGTGCCCACTCATGTAAACTCAGATGATGATCGTCTGGAGGTGTGCGAAACCACAGAGTCGTCGCGCTAGCTTCTTTGCTCGACGATATGAGGCCGGCAGCCCGGCTCGAACGACGCTTCTTCTCTTTGTCGGCAATGGATATCACGAGTGTGGGAAGAACAGGGCCTTGTTTGCGGTGATTGATCTGCTGGACCTGACAATCGGTGATAGCGTTGACTGGCCATTGCTGGATTGGTTCAGTGTCTTCCTAAAATTCCGATGGGGTCAGCTGGGGGACACCAGTACAATACTCAGGGTCTCGTACCTTATGTTTGTAAATGAATATGCAAGATTCTTCTATAGGAAGTTTGGGGAAAGATCGACTACCCCCGAGACTGTTGTTGCGGCCGTTGGAGATAAACTGTGATTGACTAGGGCCACTTCTGGTGTCACGTCTACCAACGACAACATATCGCAACTTTTTCGAATGATTGTGAGTTCAAGCGGGAAATGGCGCGGGCGATAAAGGAGACTAACCTTCCAAACAGCTCTACCAAGAATTTGGCCTCGTTCTGGAGGGACCATGAGCATCCCTTCCAAGTTATCCATGGTGAGTTAGCGCGATAAGAATGCGCGCAATGTAAACCATAGGAACAATGTTAATTCGAGGGAACCAAGAAGCCAAAACAAGAGAGCGAGCGAGCGAGATCACAGTGGCATCATGAGAACTGTATCATGAACGGAAGCCAATAGAGGGACACAGTGCACTCCGACAAGCACTAAGCTTAGCAGAAAACAAACAGATTCCCAGAAACAGAACTGCGGAATATGGCCAATCGAAGGCCAAGGTGAGCGCACAAAGGACGAAGTCGAAAACCGTTGAGGTGGAATGTAGAGAAGAAAATTAGAAGAGTTGAAAGATCCAATAATGTTGGTGGCAATCGGACAGAAGCAAACTAAAGGGGACTCGGCCGGATAATGGAAGGTTCGGCAGCTGCTCGGAGACGGGACGGGCAGATCGAGGTACCTTAGCCAGTTAAGGTACCTGAGGAACCTGGGTACTGGGTGAAGGGCTTAGGGAGATGCAGAAAGTAGATTAGTAGGTAAAGAGGATGTTAGCAACCGTCTCGGGTCTCGTCTTGCCTTGTCTTAGATAGTAGAATAGAATGAAAAGGAATCTAAATGAGCGAAAGGGTTGTTTGATGAAGAAGGATGGCTTTGGTTTCCGTTGGCGGCTTACTTTCCTAGACACAAACGTAGATTAGTTCAGCTCGTTGGCTGTCGTCTATAGGCCCTCTCTTCCTACCATCGGATTGGATTTCTTTAACCGACCTTGACTAGCCCCTGTTGGAGATGGGATGGATGCGGGAGGAGGGGGCCATGATGAGATGGCCTTAGCTTCCTGACCTAGGTTGTAGCTTGCAGACTTGTATTCATCCTGGCGCCTGGATGAGACATGGTTAGCACGAGGCTCACTAGAAGAAAGACCCACCTTTGATTGAAAACTGGGGGGACTGGGAGAGAGCGAGGGTCGATGTGGGTGGATGGGTACTAAGGCAGGTACGGAGGAAGATGCGCACGACCAGGAATCAGGCGAAATGAACTAAGTTTCGAACAGCAATGGAAGGAACAACACCAGGCAGCATGGTCTCCCCTACAGGCCAGTACAGCAAACATACTAATTAAGGTACCTTGCTGACAGTACCTGCTCTGCAAGTTACCAGCAGTTCCGTTGTTAAGGGGGCCCTCGCCATAAACTTCTGACTTAGCTCAGGAACAAAGCTGGTCTTTACTCCTTCCCTCCAATGGTGGGAGGACTGAGCGCATACATTACATTGAGATCCTACAAAGTCTAAAGTGCAGTATCTGAACGTATTGCCTAAGATCTTGTATAATAAAGTTGAGGAGGAAGAAAAATAAGATTTGCATTATAGGTATGTGCGAACCAAATTTCCAATTATGGACTACTTTTGAGAACTCTGGTTAGACAGTCAGCAAACAGTTCATCCCAGATGAAACTGACTCGAGTAAGCCTGGTGGATCGATCTTGTTACTCTATGCCTGAAGAGTTGAAATGATTACCTCACTAGGTATGCGCAGGTTCTTCTTCTATCAACCGTACGGCATGGACAGAATATCCAATACCCTCCTACTCTGTCTATTTTACCTGCAGTGTGATAGTGTCTTATCAGTCGGCGGGTTTCTGGTTGCTCTTAGACTGGTACTTGCAGGGCAGGCTCAGCCCATAGATCGGTGAGATACTCCTCCACTCCTTTCTTCAGTCCCAGAGCCTGAAGTTTAGGTATCGCCGTAACTTGCCTACAGGCTGCAGGGAGCACGACTCAGGATCGCACGTTTCTGGCAAGATTACGCCTACATTAGATCTCTCCTACAAGCCACGAATCGACTTTGTGGACTGATTTCGCCACTGAAAACTCACTGGTCTAGCGACTCTGTTCCCTATTCTTGTTTTCCGTCGGCTACGTTATTTATTTCGACTTTTGATTGATTGCTCGCGAAGCCCTCCAAACTGCTATGGATGACGGGTGCCATGTTCAGGAACGCGTGATCGCGAAATCATTCATACTGTATTCGCATCCTTACAGGGGCGCCCGAAGTTGATCGGTCCCCATAGCATTCGCAACCATGTCCACAGACACTCTATTTGAGAAACAAACGACATCGTGAGGGTCATGACCCCAAAATCAAAGACCAGCGCTTGTGCCTGTGCCCTGACCATGCGGCCGTGCCCATACCGACGCTTGAGCCAGTGTTTGTTCACTGACAGACTAGTCAACCCATGTCTGTTGGATCATCTGAATGTTTCTCGTTGCACGGTAATGCACGAAGTGCGGTATGTCATTTACAGGGGCGCCAAGATCAAAAAGCAAAGACCTGCCTTACCAAGTTGCAGCGCTCGCTGCATCCTCATGGTTTTAAAGAAAGGAAAGAAAAGGCAAAAGGCTTATAGACAGTGACCTGCACGCGGTTGAACTTATCGGCAACAACACAGTTTGAACTACTTTCGATTCATCCTCTAGTATTTCTTAGTGAGGTGGTCAGCAAATGATGAAAATTAAAAGACCTCTGGTTGCTCTAGCACCGGGCTATCAATGTAGGCTCATAGGGTGATACTCAAAATATTATCCTACTGTTTAGAGCTTCGTACTCCCTTGAGCCAATACGATACCTTATGGGCAGAGTCCGTCTCCTATTTTACATGCGGCGCCAGCCCATCCCGCGACGACTTTTAGATCTTGTAACCAAGATCAACACATTAATGCTGAATGAAGGTCAGGAGTCTTAGGACCACCAGATTTTAAGGCTTATGTCTATGTGATCACCAGTGCCACTCATCTTATTCTGCATTGTAGGTATTCAAACCGTAATATGAAGGCCAAACGCGAACTTGACAAGCAATTGGATAGTCGGTGGGAATATGAAGAGAGGTCGTCGATGGTTGGGAGGATGCCGAGGTGGAGATGCTTCCAGGCTACTATAGACTCCATGTTACGAGCTTAACGGCAGCTCGCACTCAAGATTGGCATGAAACATAATACAGTGAGATCCCAGAAACTCAACTTTGGCGGCCGTTCCTGGTCCACTGAACAAGCATGATGGAATTATCAAACTCCGTCGAGATATTTCCAGTATCTGGAGGCACATTTGACATCGGTCTGGGTTTGCTCTCCATCCTCTTTCTGAAGGAACCATTTTTCTAAGCATCACTGTCACAAAACAGGGCCCGTAGAACAATAGTGTTCAGGACGTTAACTGCCAAGACGTTTTCTATCCTCGCTTGACTTAGGTAATATCATGACTATGTTCGAAACAGACTCGCGGAGCCCTTCTCCTCACCATAGGTACACAAGATGTCTCCTGAAAAATCGTCTTTATTCGGTTCTGTTCAGCCTCATTGACATTCACATCGATGTGGATGCCTCTTCAACAACACCAGAACTACCTCTGCTTCGGCCCTTCCATTACACCTTGGCGTTGCTCTTCCTCCCTATCCATGTGCACGTCCGTTAGCCACGGTGTTTCTAGCGTCAGGGGTGAAGCAGGGTATGTACGAATTATCCATGTACAAGGGTTCAAAAGAAGCCGAGAAGCAGGAGCACACACCAGACACTGATGAATTAGTAATCAACCCCACATCGTGATTTTACTAAACTATGAACTCTGAATATGGTACTCTGAACGAACACTCAAATCCGTCAGACGGCTTGCTTCTCACTCGTTGCTTGGGAAGTTCAGTACTACATACCGTAAGAGATAAATGCAATTTGGTTAACGACATGCATCGTCTCTTTGGCTCGTCCCTTATAGAAACGGGCTAGATGATTGAGATACAGACATCATCAGCGATGCCCTCCTTCAAAGTTCATCAAAGACGCATCATGAGTCGTCAACATCGTACCTTACCGACCGACTTTATGAGTCTGGAGTCGAATTCGTCGTATATTCTCCACAATCTGCATATATGTCCTGACCTACATTTAGTCGCAGAAGTTTATAAGTCCTAAATAAATATATATTTTGATCCAAGTGTCTTTAAACACATGCAAGGAGATACATGAACCATTGCTCATGTAGTGAACCGAACTTTTGACCGATTAAATGATAGTAATTTTTTATAAACCAACGATTAACAGCACACAATCCCGACAATTCCCGGTAGCTCAGATGCCCCTGTCGATAGTTTCTTCACCGCCCAACGCAATCCGTGGCTCACTGATAGACCTTCAAGTACTAAGCATGGCTCAGTACCATGTCAACTCGCTGGCTATTTGTCAAGCTTCCAATTTTTAGGATGTGGTTCTCTCAGTTTGACGCTTTGAGCCGGGCATTGATCCTGGGGATGCACGCCATTTGTGCATCCCGTGCTTAACCACCACCCATCTGCCCTGGTCCCAGTACTGGGTCATGCAGGTACCGTTGGTAAAATGAAATCTCGTGGAGATTATTATGTACGCAGAACATTCTTTTTGTGTGCCTCTTGAGAGGTGTTGTTCACTCGGTTGTCTGTCACATACGAAATTTTGCTTTAATTCCCATTCACCTAGTAACTTTACGAGTCATTCACTACGTCCAAACGTAAATGAATTTCCTGTCCCATATGTTCACAGCGACCTCACTTCTTATAAGCAACGTCAGGTATATACGTAAATCCACGCCGGCAGCAAATCGTCTCTGTCACTCCAGGGACCTACCTGACCAGTTTGGATCTTGATTTTGTGGTTCTATAGAATTGCTTGTGGTGTTGCCAGGAGGAATATCTGTATCAACAATTTGTATAGAAATCTCATGAATCGGTGACATTTGATGTACCTTATTAACTACAAAGGTAGTGAAGCCCTTCGGGATCAGGAAACTTAAAACCCTAAATCAGAAGCAAAAATAAACTAGTCAAAGATCCCCTAAATTTATCTTAAGCTTCCCTAAGTACCTTTGTCACTTAGGGTCAATATCTTAAGTTTTCTGACATCTCCTAGGGTAGGTAAGCAACATAAGTAGAACCTTCCCTGACTATGTCTCGAAAGCATAAGGAACTCACCGTGCTCTACTTGAGTGTCCGAGGCTGTGATTCATTGCATCAAAGGCACCTGATCACAAGATCCAGTGGTTTTCAATGGCCTTCAATATTTCGTATGTGTGAATTTGTGATGCCTCAAGCTTAAGACTTCTTGACAGATATTATCATCACCAGTACTATCTGCACAAATTAGATTAGTATTTAAGTCAGTGGCTCATAGCTGTCTTGCTGTTGGTTTGGAGAAAGGTCTATTGTGCCAGCAAGGTTCTTAGAGCCGATGCCCGGCCTTCCTTGGCTGAAAAGTCAACTTATTGGGGTACAAAAGACTCTTATTCAAGGCTGCCACAAGCTAGAAACCGACGCTTGTAAAGATGGGATTCTACACTAACGCTTCTGTCTACCTAAATAGAGAAGTTTGATGGACTTAACACATTCCGACCTCTCGCTTTATAAATCAACACCCAAACCTAACGCCGAGACAACCAGTGACCCCTTTCCCGACTCTTCTCAGCCCAGATAATTACGGTTGTGTCGGGGCAAGTACCTTGGCGTCGCCTTTCCATGCATCATTCGTTTCCATCTACTCCTCTATAAAACAAACACTAAGCACGCCGTTGTGTTCTGATTGCCAAATAAACAACAGTCTATGACACAATAATGCATCCAGGAGTCTTTGGCGATACCACATTCATCGCTGCTCTGTTGCCCAGCCGTTGCCTGCTTGGTTATGACGAGCCCTTAGTTCAACACTGGACGTTTTGTTAGACCAACTGAATGATTTGTTAGCGGTTTACCTAGCCATTAACGACCTGCCTGTGGCAACGTAAAGGACACTCACATCTTTATTCGGCCATCGTCCCCCCCAGACGCTAGCATATAGGAGTCGGTGGGATTCCATGCAACGGCATTACAGCGGGGTATATGGCCATGCAGGCGCTCAACTGCCGCACCTGTGTTTTTGTGCCATATGAGAATGTTGCCATCTTCACTACCACTCAGAACAAAACTCTCGTTGGCTCCACCAAATGAGCATCGAATGAGGTAGTCACCGCCTGTATGACCAAAAAACTTCTGGACTGAGTTCCTTGTCAAGAGATCGATGAGCTGAGCCTCGCCGTCGCACTTATTCACGAGAAGATGACGCGAGTCTTGGCTGATACTGACTGACGTCGGTCGAGCCTTAAGCTCCATATCAAACTCCAAATCTCGTGTAATAGCATTGTAAACGTGGATTGTCTGCAGATTGTCCACAGCCACGAGCCAACGACCATCTGGCGATCCACACAGATCCTGAACCCGATGCTTTACTCCCCACTCGTACTGCTCACTCGTATCCAGGTTCAGGGTGCGAAGGCTGTAGTTAGGATCTAGCGTTCCAACGACCAATGACCGACTGTCCTGAGCCCAAACGCAACCGCTCACAGGTTCTTCGAACTTAGGATATTTCCTGATCAAAGTTCCGTCCTAAAGCTCACTGTTAGTGTTGCACTCAAGTGTGAAATTTGAGGGCCAGTGACAACTCACACGAGTAGTCCACAACCTAGCATGGCCATCCCTCGAGCAGCAGAGAATTAGAGAATCGTCGGGACTGAAAACAATATTACCCACGCCGCCATCATGGCCGCTGAGCGACTTTAAGACCCTAAATGTGCGTGTATCCCATATCATAACCTCTGGGCTACTGCCACATGCCGCCATCTTGGATCCATCGTGAGAGAATTGGACTTGCCAAATTTCATCAGTCATATCCGAAAGCTCTAGTGCGACCTCTGTTGGAAAGTTGCGTCTGTCACAGAAGTGGTCTGAATAGAGTGAGGGCGACAATGCTTCAGTATGGTACAGACAGGTATCGATTTGACTCTGCTTGACCTGCTCAAGAAGGACTGCTAGGCGGTTTTCAGGGAGCATGACTGAAGGTGATATGCATTCTTCTCATGTCAGCACGGAACCAGATGATTCCAAACCATTCGGCGGAACACCTACTTGATAACTCAGAGAGCAGCAGCTTTCGAGACTGGCCATTCGCACCGTCCCATTCTGCCTTTGCCATAAGGTCCTCGACCGAACGACACATGAGCAGGCCAGATAAGAAGTGTAGTTTCCCAGTGTCATGAGACAACGGCGTCAACTCGCTTCGAAGTACGACTAGAGCTTTGCTGGTATCCTTCTGTTCTAGAAGCTCCAGAAACTTCTGTTGTCGTAGCCAAAATTTCATGGCATTACAATCTGCACCAGGCGCTAATACAAGGCCATTGCCTGTACCTTCGGTCTCAAACGAAGCACCGGCGAGCAGCTCTTCGGCCATGGGCCATGAACCAGTCAGAACAGCAGATCTGAATCCGGCTACGGTTGGGCTCTCCAATTCGTAACCACTCTCTTGGCTCACATTATCCGCGGCAGTCCGATACCCCATGTCTGATAACGCTTGTATCAACAGTCGGGTCACTTCCTCACGATCATGGCCAAAATACTTTGAAGATTGTCCGTTGCCTCTGGTGGCAGAGCTGTTCTTATCTCGAGCTGATGATCCGTTCAAGGTAGTTTTATTACCGTTCGTGACCCCTGTCGACGCTTCATTTGATCCATTGGAAATACCCAAAGGAGCGCCATTGTGGGAATCAAGAGTGTCACTGCCGCCCATCATGTTGTTCCCTCTTCGTCGCTTTGCTTGAGGCTCAAGGGTAAAGTGGTCGTCCGGCGCGTGGGATCGGTCGGTCGACGATTCGAGGCGGTTGTCAGAAGTTGGGGAGCGTTGGCGTCGTCCGAGTATCCGAGCCGGTGCTTGACCCGGAAGTCCTTCAAGTCTGGCAGTCGAAGAACCTATATTCGCGATGCCAGCCTGTGTTTGATTCCGGTTATGTCGATAGGTTTGGGGCGTGGTTGTGTGAGCTAAGGGAGCTGCGGAGGAATATGCAGAAACTGTAGTGCTGGAAGAGTCTGGGAAAAGATGTGGTGTGTCTGGATCACTGAGAATGGTGTCGTGGAGATTTGGGTGCGATGGCTCGTCGGAGGAGTCCAGGACGGCCTCTCCGCGGTTTCCAGCCGCGGTAGAATCTAATGTGGTTTGGTTAAGAGAAAGCCGGCTTTCGCCCAGAATAAAGCAGTTTTCAGACAGAATTATGAAACAGGAAGAAGGCCACGACGATGCAAGGGAGAGACGGTGTATAGAGTCGTGATAGTGTAATGTAATGTAATGTATGTAATGAATGATGGTTGGAAGCGGGAGGTGGGTGGTGGCGCTCGATAGCCAAGGTGGATGTGGTCAGTCAGTGAATGGTAGCTGCAAGTAAGGTAGGTGCATGTGACGAGGCGAAGGTATTGGATGAAGTAACCGTCTTGTTCTTCAATAAACAAAATCTTCAAAGGCAACTGAATTAAGAACGTATAACTTGTGTCAACAAAATCAGTGCGATGCTTATGTTTATCTTGTCACTTTGGTCGGTAGGTGTTATGATGTGTTGAGGTATGGTAAAGCTGTCTGTTGTCGTCCGTGCTGATTGGGAGTGCTGTCGTGGCTAAAGCCGGAACATCGAATGGGTTCTCTCCAGCAACTAAGCAGAGGTGGACAGCGCACCCAAACTCACCTGCAACCCAATTTACCCCTGGAACGTTGAGCTTTAGTGGTTGAGTAGCCTAATCATTACTGCTCAGTGCCTTATGGAACAGAGGGCTGCAGTTGGAAGAAAGTTTGCTTCTATGTAGTAGTTTAATCTTTTTAGAATACACTCAAGGACAAGATCCATAGAGCATGCGTTCTCTTGTTGATTCTTACTGAACTTGAAGAGCTTATGGAGATTCCCCATCCGTTAATTAGCGCCTCGGCTTAAGATGTAGTGTCACCCCCACACTGCTGCAGCCTTAGCTAATGACGTTCAATCATATCGTCACCACAAATGATAGAGTTGCACAACAACTACCAGACTATGTCTAACTATGTGAAATATCAAGATTTTCTTACAGGGTAATTGTATTTAGGAGCATTCGGAACATCGTATTCTCGCTCTTTTCTTCTCGAAATAACTACACAGGCCACACCGCCATGCTAGCGGTTCTCGGACAAGGTACTACGGATCTAAATAGATAGGTAGGTAGTAATTGACCTTGGGTATCCATCACTAAGATCCCTAGTGACTGTAGCTAACCCACTACTTCTTGACGTATCGTCTATCGAGACAGTATCGATCTTTCATGCGCATGACTCTGCCTCTTCAGACCATGCTAAGACCAGGAGATGAGATCTGTTGTTATAAACAAACAATGTCCGAAGGCATGGCTAACTGGTATATTCATATTTACATTGAATCGGAATGACCCAGAGTTGATGACCAAGGGTCATTTGGTATAAGTGTATATATAGTAGGCACCAAGGAAGTAAAACAATGAGATACTTTTATCATTCCGACGACAAGTCAAACATAACAAACTCTACATCCTCCATTATTCCCAGATAAGAATTCTTTCTGTTATAGCGATGGGTGTGTCGACCAGTTGAAACATCTCGAGATATTGAGGCCTCTAGCTAGAAAAAGCTGCCTAGTAAGCCACGTCTTAACAGCATCACCATGGCTTCTTTTACGCAGGCAACCTAATCTGAGGCAACCGTTTTTACCTTCGGAAACCATCATAAGCTGACGGTCTATCAGGCTACAGAATTCTTCTTAGCTTTCATGTCGACTAGAGTGATATTCAGGGCCGTCACGTGCCTTACGATTGATGGGAACGCTAAGCTCTTGAGCCAATTATGTAAAGCGAGCAAATCTGAAATTGGGCATTCCTGCGCCACTCTGTGGCACAATGTAAGGACGTAATGCGGCGCTCAACTTAGTCCCCCGTTAGGCTCGTGAACTGTGTCGTCTTGCGAGTTTCCTCCTTTATTCTAGCAACACCACGCATTTCTCAAATACTAAGCCTCCAACCCCGAACGCTTTCTATTCTCACGCTTCATACAGGCGGCAAAGTTAAAGGCAAACCAACGCTGCTGTAGCAGCTATATACAAGCTTGCGCAACGTTTCCTGCTGTCTTTTTACCTCGACCGCTTTCCGGAAGTCAAATAAACTATCGACTCTCCCACCCCCCCCACCTGTCGTTTTCGACCCGACCCGACTTTACGCATCGTATAAGCGTACATACGAAGATTCAAGCTGGAAGAATCAACGAAGATGAGCGGCACCCTTGCTTCACAGGGCGGCATTTCGGATCCCGCCCTGATCCAGTTAGTCACTGCATCAATCCTCCAACTCTACCCTACCTCTAACTTCCATTGATAGACTTGTCAATAAGCTTCAGGATGTTTTCGCAACTGTTGGTGTCAACAACCCTATCGATTTGCCTCAAATCGCCGTAGTGGGAAGTCAGTCAAGTGGAAAGAGTTCAGTTTTGGAGAATATTGTTGGCCGAGACTTGTGAGTTTGCTGCATACCGCCTACATCGAGTTGCTTCAAGACTGACCGCCTATCTTAGCTTGCCCCGAGGCTCTGGTATCGTAACCCGACGCCCCCTCGTTCTTCAACTTATCAACCGCCCGGCACAGAGCAATGGCGTCAAGGCCGATGAGGTTGATACTACCAATGATAAGCAGGCCAATGCCGATGAGTGGGGAGAGTTCCTTCATGCCCCTGGGCAGAAGTTCTACGACTTCTCCAAGATTCGAGACGAAATCTCTCGGGAGACAGAAGCCAAGGTTGGACGAAATGCTGGCATCTCCCCCGCTCCTATCAACCTTCGTATCTACTCCCCCAACGTTCTCACTCTTACTCTGGTCGATTTGCCCGGTCTTACCAAGGTCCCTGTTGGAGATCAGCCCCGCGATATCGAGCGACAAATTCGAGAGATGGTCCTTAAACATATTGGCAAGTCAAACGCCATCATTCTTGCAGTCACCGCCGCCAACCAAGACTTGGCCAACTCGGACGGTCTCAAGCTGGCGCGAGAGGTTGACCCTGAAGGCCAAAGGACGATCGGAGTCCTAACCAAGGTTGATCTGATGGATGAAGGAACTGATGTTATCGATATTCTGTCGAATCGTGTCATTCCTCTTCGACTGGGCTACGTCCCTGTAGTGAACCGAGGTCAACGAGATATTGATAACCGAAAGGCCATCAACCAGGCGCTGGAGGCCGAGAAGAACTTCTTCGAGAACCACAAGGCTTACCGAAACAAGAGCTCGTACTGTGGAACTCCTTATCTCGCCCGAAAGCTTAATCTTATTCTTATGATGCACATCAAGCAGACCCTCCCTGACATCAAGGCTCGCATCAGCAGCTCTCTCCAAAAGTACTCAGCTGAGCTGGAAAGTCTGGGCCCTTCTATGCTGGGCAACAGCGCTAACATTGTACTAAACATCATCACTGAGTTCACCAATGAGTGGCGTACAGTTCTGGATGGTAACAACACTGAACTGTCCAGCACTGAGCTTTCGGGAGGTGCTCGTATCAGTTTTGTCTTCCACGAGCTTTACTCGAACGGTGTCAAGGCCATTGATCCCTTTGATGTGGTCAAGGATGTTGACATCCGCACTATCCTCTATAACTCTTCTGGCTCTTCTCCAGCATTATTTGTGGGCACTACCGCCTTTGAGCTGATTGTGAAGCAGCAGATCAAGCGATTGGAAGACCCCAGCTTGAAGTGTGTTTCTCTTGTGTATGATGAGCTGGTTCGAATTCTGTCACAGCTTCTCGCTAAGCAGCTTTACCGCCGATACCCTCAGCTAAAGGAAAAGATGCATAGCGTGGTAATTGCTTTCTTTAAAAAGGCTATGGAACCTACCAACAAGCTCGTCAGAGATTTGGTTGCTATGGAGTCATGCTACGTCAATACGGGTCACCCCGATTTCTTGAACGGTCATCGAGTAAGTCAGGCCAGTTCTCAGCTATTTGAAAGGGCACTAACTTGAAACCTCAGGCAATGGCAATGGTGAATGAGCGATACAATCCCAGTAAACCCGTGCAGGTTGACCCCAAGACTGGCAAGCCACTCGCATCAACTCCCCGAGCTGCGAGTCCCACAGTGCCCGATCCCGATAGCTCCGGTAACTCGGGTTTCTTTGGTAGCTTCTTCGCGGCCAAGAACAAGAAGAAGGCTGCCGCTATGGAAGCTCCTCCACCTACTCTCAAGGCTTCTGGTACTCTGTCAGAGCGTGAGAATATTGAGGTAGAGGTTATCAGTACGTAACATGAAGAGGCCTGGTTTTTCAAACATGTTACTGACCGTTCTACAGAGCTCCTTATCTCTTCTTACTATAACATCGTCAAGCGAACCATGATTGACATGGTTCCCAAGGCTGTCATGTTGAACCTTGTGCAGTAAGTGTTTCACAGCCAGAAATTCCCACAAGTTCATCTAATATCAGCTATAGGTTTACCAAGGACGAGATGCAACGAGAGCTGTTGGAGAACATGTATCGAACTGACACATTAGATGATCTTCTGAAGGAGAGTGACTTCACAATCCGACGGAGAAAAGAGTGCCAGCAGATGGTTGAGTCTCTCTCAAAGGCTAGTGAGATTGTCAGCCAAGTGCAGTGATGTGATGCTAGTTGAAGAATGTTAATATCGCTTCTTAACTCGGCGTCAGGGCCAGGCTGGGCCTGTCTGCAGCTGCTCTATCCACGAATCAAACTTCCAAAGGGATCGCTACCCAGCAGTCGTCTCCCAACTCCCTTGTCACGACGTCCCGAGCATCACTAATTTCTTTCGATACCACTACTTTTCAGGAGGAGGCCTAGAGTAGACTGCTTAATGACTTACATTGGGATGCATGACTTAATCCATGCGCACGACAGAGTTGGTAGGCGTGGTTTTATCTTGGGGTGTTGTTAAGGGAGCGGGAGTATATGGAGGATTTGTGTTGGTTGGACAGCGAAGCTTTCCCCGACTTCAAGCCTAGCTTGCGCTTTCTACCGAGGATATCCAATGGTGCTCAGTAGATTGCATAGCACAGGTTTTGTAGGTAGAATACATAATTGCCCTTTTAAGTGCCCATCCTGTGCATATCTCCTTTCTGGCGGCGCCTTTATCCTAATATGGGTTATCTAGTCGTTCTGCCACTGACTTGCACCAGTCATGGTGTTATGAAAGGCAGCACTTAGTACTTCTCGAATATCACAGCTTCGAAGTCTGTGTGAGCATAAATCCACCCTGCCCCACTGCATACTCCCTTCCGTTCTCCCATCCCATCCATTTCCTTAAGACATCTTCTCCTCCTGCTCCAGGCCTCAGCAGGCTCGCTTTATATCCATCTCCAGATACGCCTGGTCCTTGTCCGAAGCGAACTGGGTCAGCATGCCCTACGCCCTCCTTTACAGCCAGACACGGTGTCTCCCGCAATGTCACTGCTGGTCTCTGATCCCCTTCCCGCTCAGGATCATTCTCTAGTTCGCTATACTCCAGGACTGGGGTGCAGCACGCATCTGTGCCATCAAATATCGTTTCCCACTGAGCACGAGTCTTGCTTCGAAACTTGGCTGTCATCAAATTCCTCAGCTCAGGCCAGCGAGCTCTGTTGAGCTGATCATCTTCCCATCCTTGGCCAGCAAGCCCGAGCCCACTCAACAGCGCAGCAAAGAACTGCGGTTCGAGAGCTCCAACGGCGACATATTTCCCATCCAATGTCTTGTATGTGTCGTAAAAAGGAGCACCCCCATCAAGTAGATTGTTTCCTCGGCCA
Source organism: Fusarium burgessii (assembly GCA_002980515.1). Taxonomy (NCBI): domain Eukaryota; kingdom Fungi; phylum Ascomycota; class Sordariomycetes; order Hypocreales; family Nectriaceae; genus Fusarium; species Fusarium burgessii. Next base: position 107,703 of record PVQA01000278.1, read on the forward strand.
TTGTTGCCCATCACTGTCTTGAGCGCCATTCGAGGAAAAGTAGTCAAATATGAACTTCCGTCTACCATATTCGCCTCAACGACTTGTCCACGACCAGAGGATTGCCTTGAGATGATGGCCATCAAGATTCCTTCAAATAACATAGCCCCTCCGCCGGCGAAGTCAGCCAAGATGTTCCACGGTGGGTATGGCTTTTCGCCATCTCTGCCCAGCATTCCAAGTGTACCTGAAACGGCAAGATAATTAATATCATGACCAGCCATGAGTGCGTACTTGCCATCACGGCGGAACCCAGTCATGCGGCCATATATGAGTCTTTGGTTCAGACGACACAGCTCATCTGGACCTAGAGAAAGTTTCTCGAGGACGCCTGGACGAAAGGGGTCAATAAGGACATCAGCCTGAGATACGAGGCGTTTTATAAGTGCAACTCCAGGCTCTGATTTTAGGTCCACAGATATGGAGGATTTGTGCCGAGCTAGCATATCTTCTGTAGGTGCAGATGTGCTGGGTCGAGCACGGTCTACGCGGAGGACCGAAGCACCAGCGTCGGCGAGTAACATACCAGCATAGGGTCCTTTAAAAAAACAAGGTTGGTTATCTTCCCCCCTTTCATCTGTTCATTGGTGAACTCACCAGGAGCAAGACCAGCGAACTCTAGCACCTTAATGTCAGTTAAAGGAGGATGCTGCACCATCATGGGCGATGTGAAGATATAATGAAATTAACGATGCAGTAATGGTTCACAAATAAACGGGTGATAACATATGCTCGTTTGGGAGAAAAGAGACCAAAATAATCAGATTTCTCAAGTCGGAGTAAGTAATGATAATTGACTTATAAGTTAGGGCGAGGAAGATATAAGAGAGGTAGCACTTTCCCCGCGGTACGATCATCTACCGAGGTTCCACAAGGAAACCAGCGGGAACCATAAATACCTGACGCCCCTGTCCTGACCCTGGACGTTACACGCCTCAGTGGAGACCTCACGGCTCTGAGGTATTAGGGTTTCCCAATTCAGCTTCCATTGTAATGACCATCTATAGAAGTACATTAGCTGGGGGAGGTCAGAAAACTTAGGACCTGGATCCTAAGTGATAAAAATATTTAGGTAATCTTAGGATAATCCAAGGTAAAGTTAGGATGATCTTTGACTAGTTTATTTTGCCCCCTGATTTACCGTCTTAAGTCTTCTGACCTCCCGAGGACTCGGTATTGATTCAAGTTGCCATTACAGCATAGGAACTTTGCCAAAGAATATGTGCACTTGTTAAAGCCTCTAGTAACAATTTATGCACTGTTGTTTGAGCCAGTAGCACAGTATTCAGGTCCGTTTGCACTGAGCTTAATAACCTCTCGTGTGTAAGTAGCTACATGTGACCTAACTTGACTCTATTGAACAACACCAGCAACCGAGTTTGAATCTACGATACGAGTCTTGACCTCAGTTAAAGTTTCTCGCAGTTATCGTGCTGGTGCTTTGGCTGTTGTAGTCATATACATTTCTGAATTCAAGTTCTCCCCACTTTGCTAACGGGGTCTCACAAGACGACTTTCGGCAATTACTGCAACAGATCTTTCTAAAATCAAACTCTAATGCTGAGAGCTGAGACGTTTACCAACATAAACTATGCCATTACTTAACCAGCTTGGATAGCTGGAGCCTCGTTGTTGAGTGAGATAGCTTAAATCTTTCTCAGCCTCAAAGAGCCAGACAGAATAATGATACCAATTAGTTCCATGACACTCAAAGCTTCAAGAAAGTGGGGAAATCCAAATGTGTCGTCAAGTACATATAATGAAGTTAACTAAAAGTGTCTGTCATGATGGGCTTATTTATTTGAATCAAAAAGTCTTTCATTTTTCATCTAATCAGGCTAAAAAAGAAAAAGTAAAAAGGAAGAAAACCATCAGATGAAGGCCCATATCTACCGTGAAGAAAAAACAAAAGTGATTCCCTTCTTTTAACCCCGCCAACGCCGTACAAAATGCATGCCCAAATAGTAACCGAGAACGATACCCCGTTCATGCAGGGATAAGTCAACACTGGGCAAAGAGTGCTGGTGAGAGGACCAGAGAGCCTTGATGTGAGCCCAGCTCGGGTATTGCGATCTTTCTGGTCGATCTCTCGTCCCATCCCATGCTTCCTCAAATATCAAACTTAGAACCAGTCACCCTGGTTGTGCATGGCCTCGGCGACCTTGATGAAGCCGGCGATGTTGCTACCAGCAATCAAGCTGGGAAGCTCCCCCTCTTTTGCCTCGACGTACTTCTGAGCAGTCTCGAGACCGGCGACAAAAGCATCCTTCATGATAGCCTTCAAGCGGTCATCAACCTCCTTCTCGGTCCACTGAATACGCTGGCTGTTTTGGGCCATCTCAAGACCGGAAACGGCGACACCACCACAGTTGGAGGCCTTGCCAGGGGCATACCAGAGAGCCTCGGCACCCTTCTCCTTGCGGTGAGCCTCGAAGACATCGATAGCCTCAGCAGTGCAGCCCATGTTGGAGCCCTCAGCAACGATGAAGGCACCAGCATCTATGAGAGCCTGGGCCTCCTCCTTGCTGACCTCGTTCTGGGTGGCGCTGGGGAGAGCAATGTCGACCTTGCCAACATGGACCCAAGGGCGGGCACCCTCAATCAATGTGAACTGGCCATCGTGCTCGAAAGTGGTCAGGGCCTGGTGCTTGATCTTGAGGGCAGCAATGTTGTGAATCTGCTCGGGTGTGAAAGAAGAGCCCTCCTTCGCAACCAGAGCACCCTTGGAGTCGGAAAGAGAGACAACGGAACCACCAAGCTCGATAACTTTAAGAGCAGCGTATTGAGCAACATTTCCGGAGCCGGAGAGAGCCACGCGCTTGCCCTCAAAGGTGCCACGGTTGGCGTGCTTAAGCATGTACTCGACGTAGTAGACGAGGCCGTAACCAGTAGCTTCAGGTCGGATCAAACTACCACCCCATGAGAGACCCTTTCCAGTGAGCACACCCTCCCAACGGTTACGGAGCTTGCGGTAGGCGCCGAAGAGGTAGCCGATTTCTCGGCCACCAACACCAATATCACCAGCAGGAACATCAGTCTCTCCACCAATGTGCTTGGACAGCTCAGTCATGAAAGCCTGGCAAAATCGTCGGATCTCAGCATCGGACTTGCCCTTGGGGTCGAAGTCGGCACCTCCCTTGCCACCACCCATGTTGACTAGAACCAGTGTTAGCGAGTTTGTTTTCCTTCAATTCACACCAACAATCCTATCGCCCCGCAATATGCAGGGACATGATAAGCGCGGCGATGAGGTCACTTACGGCCAGTCAGGGCATTCTTGAAGATCTGCTCGAAACCAAGGAACTTAAGAATGGACAGATTGACGCTCGGGTGGAAACGAAGACCGCCCTTGTAAGGGCCAAGGGCAGAGTTGAACTGGACGCGATATCCGCGGTTGACCTGGAGGTTACCCTTGTCGTCGTTCCAAACGACACGGAACTGGATGACACGCTCGGGGATGGCAGCAACAGCAAGAGCAGTGCGGTACTCGGGATGCTCATTGAAGAGAGAGCTGTTCTCGAGGGCGGAGGCGAGCTCTAGAGATCACAAGTTAGAATCGGCGATGTTGTTTGAGTATGCATGTAAATGTATTACTTACCGCCGTAAGCCTGCTCGAACTCGGGCTCTTGAGGAAGGTGAGACATAGTGTTCAGCTGCATTTGGGGTGTATATCGAAGGTGTTGATAATAGATTCCTGCTCAGAAGAGAATTGCGAATATTTCGATATACTTTTCGAGGTGTACGAGAGTGAGATGAAGAGGGAGAGGAAACTTCCCACAGATGAAGGGAGTCGAGGTTTATATGGTTTTTGAGGGCTGCAGCAGAATGGCGAGAGATGGCCGCCTGGATCGCTCCATCGCTCTTTCCGTCATGGCATCTAGGTCCGCGTCCGCATCCGATACAATACCGATGCCAGGACGGGATACATGAGCGTGGCACAAACATGCGACAATTGCAAAGTAGGTACCTTGCCTACTTTAGTCTCCCGTGTTCAGAGATAAAGGACGGGAGTCAGAAAAAGGCTCACTCGATAGGTAGTCGCGTTGCCATTATCCCATCTAATCGAGTGACAAGACAGACCCTAATCTCTGTCGTTCCTGATAAACCCCAGTTAGTGTTACACCCCACATCGACATAGACAAGGAGCCTCATCGCACACCCCTGGGGGTTCCATTTTTCTTTTTCAATTGTCTGTTCTGGGGTTTATACAATGTTGCTCTTACAAGTAAAAGGATCTGTTGTCGCTGGATTGGATGAGATGTGGGTTGCCATTACATATCCTTATTTTCATCTATTGTACAAGAGAATAGAAGACAGCACATAACAGTATAGAAGCATATCTAACTTACATGTGACAGCATCCAATCTATTAACACTACACCAGGGTCTTCACAGTTGCCATAGCTCCTCCGTACAAACGCCGCTACTTCCCCACTATCTGGCCAATGGATCTCAGACTCTCATATGTCGCGCGCATACGGGTACCTTATTAGCCTCCCATTCTCTTGGGCACCAGCTTCAACCTCCGATATTCGCTCGTTCAGTTCGGCAATGTAGGTCCTAGCTGCCGTCGTACCATACCCTCTCTAGTAAAGATCAAAGATGCCATGTTGTCAGCCATTCAATTCATCATGATACGGTTCTCATTAGCCAACGCCCATTATTCCAACCCATTATCAGATCCTCTCAATTCGCTCTATACAGCTCTTCACCTCCACGCTCGCCACTGTCCCTCTTAGTCTCGCGTGGTGGGGGTATGCTGTAAATTACATGTACATCTTATCTTGGCTTGGGTAAGTCCATCATCATCGATTATCCGTCCATGCTTTTAATCACTTGCTATTCTTGCTCAGCGCCAAAGTGAGCTGGCCTGACTGTTGTCTTACTCTGAATGCATCCCCAGCTAAGCATGGACATTCTCAGCTAACAAATAACCCCACACGAGAAATCATTACAGGAGATCCCTTGCTGCATCCCACGCTCAAGGCCGTCATTTGTAGGACAACTAAACGACAATTGATCTGTGTGTCTGTCGGAACGAGAAAAGTGCCTCACGCTGCTAAGCTAAATCTAAACATTAAAGTGTTGGGTCGTGTGCTCAAATGCATCAGCCAGGTTCCCGGGACTTTAGCCCGACCAAGCGCACCAAACTAAACAATCCATTACCAATTCCTAATCCAAACATTTTTCTTAATATCTAGAAGAGGAAATAAATTATGTCGCCTGTCGAATCAGCAACGACCCAGAATGCGGGAATAGCCCATGCCGTTGCATCTTACCCTTGTTCCGTCTCTGGCGTCTTCCTCCGACTCTGCGTACTTGGAGTTGCAGCATGCGCCGGTAATATTACCCTGGTCAACCTACCTGAATCATATTCTTCAACTCATTGACAGTGATATTCGCGGTGGCCCCATTGACGTGCAGCACATATCGACACTCCACAGACCCTGAACTGTAACTGCTAAGCTAGATGCTATCAAGACATTCTCATTGGCCGCCTTGTCATCTTGTTTGAAGAATGAATTGACATCAACTCTTCCTCTGGCCAATGGCACTCTGGATCGACCATGTAGGAAAAAGATCTATCAAACCACAACATAAGCCGTCCCCGACCATCATAAGTTGCCGAAACCCTTTCCGAACAACGTATTGGTCCGCTACGATTCATTCAGTAGCGGAGATGCTAGGATTAAAAAAAAAAAAATCTGGGGGAGCCTGTTCTGTACCATTATTCTCCAACACGACGCTTGTTCAACTGTCAGAGCATGCTCTCCCCGGACCGATTAGAAGCGCTTAGCCTCCGCTTCGTCTCTCGCTATAATTTTGACTGAGGTTGCCTCGCTGTTGACAGTAATGAATATCGTGAATGTTTAGCCGTCGCCGTTGACGGATCTTGCAGATCCATCCGGACATACATGTCCATGGAAAAGTCTCAGAGCAGACGCTTCGGGCCCCCTTCCGAGGACTACCATAGAGAGTAAACTTCCCGGGCTTCATCACCGAACCACGTATTCTCTCATCGGCCATAGCCCGAGACTATGGTCTGGGCATTGGCCACCTTCATCATGAGTCTAGCTAGGTATTCTCACATGAATTCCCCCTAATTCCCCCTCCCCCAACTTTCAGCTCATCCGGACTTTGATACCCCCATTTGCCACCCCTCATCACCCTTGAACTTGCCTATGGTTCCGATATGTTCCGCGGGTTTCCTCTCCTTTCCGATCTTTACTGGTCTTTGCGAGCTTCTAAGAACATGGCCAAAATCATCTATGCACCATCATCGGTCTGCCCATGGTCAGAGCTAATTCCGCGGAGAAGACCCCAGGAAGCCTGAACCACACGATTGATAAATATCGTGCCATTTCACCTGGTGTTTCTTCTCACCCTATTGAAAAAATCCAGAGACGCGCAGACAACTTCAACTATTAAAATGCCTCTACTCATGCACCACGATGCTTCCCACTGTTGTTTCGATACTGTTAATACGTAACCTTGGATATTTCACACTGATATGTAGTATTACTTGGTCATTGTATTTTGTAAGGGGAACAAATACCCTCAAAAGCGACCATGTCCAATATCGTATACTATATTCTGTCTTAAATAAATGCTGTGTGATATCTGCAGCAAGGTAAAACCCCTGGTTCCAAACCCCAGAACTCCTTACGTACATAAAACGACAACATGCCAAACTTCGTACCCACGCCTATGCATACAACATGCCTGTTCTCATTTTTAATAGCATCTCCTCCATTGCACTCTCAGCACGATTCTCCGCGTCTTTACAACCACACTCGGACATGCTTGGTTGCCTCTAATAACTTAGTAAACATATAACACAATATAAACCGGGGCGAAAAGTCAACGTGTTGAAGGGGATAGATGTCTGGAGAATGCTCCCATCTCTCACCACATCGCCGCTTGATCAGCGTCAAAGCGCGAAAGCTCGCGACCAGCATCCTCAAGATCTTTCTTAGCTTTCATGCGCATGTAAAAGATGGGGCAGTCTTTACTACTGCAGATAACCTCGCAATGCATGCTACCCTGACAGCGCTGGCACTGGGTCCATAGTCGCCCGAAGCGCACCTCCAAGTCTGACACGCGATCAAGTGTCTTCTTGTAAAGCTCACCGACGCGAGGCGCGCAATTGGCGCACACAGCCCCCTGGGACTCTTCTTTGCCTGTCAAAGGTTTCTTGCAGCCCATGCATGTTTGTGTCTTCTTGGCAAATTTCATGAGACCTCCAACAGTGGGAGCTGCAACTGAGATGGTACGCGTATGGTCTCCTGTAAGTAAAGAGCGCGCTTTGGTCTCACCAAGGATCGGCTCGAAGATACGGCCGAGTGGCTTGGCTAGTTGGTTATCCAGGTAATACCGTGTGTCTATTGGCACGTTGTGCTCAAGCACGTAAATGGGGTCCTCCGATTTCTCGAAGTTTTTGGCGCCGGCTGGGCCTCGGACCATGACGTAGGCCACTCGGTCACCGAGTCCCGGTGCCGAACCTGCGTCTCGCTTCTTCATGCGTTGTGCCAGCTCGACGTGGGCTTGCTTTGCGGCATAATCGTCCTTTGTAAGAGCTTTTGTGATGACCAATTTCGACATGTCGACCTTATTTTGCAGCAGATCTGCAATCGTCTCTTTGACATACCTGGATGATTTTACCGTTAGCATCCCGTTTTCTCTGCGCGCCACCAGATAAGGTCTGACAACTATTAAGAAAGACGAGAATCTCGGAGCATAATCGGAGGAAGAACTTACTCTTGGGCACCTTGAACATCTTGATCAATCAAGATCATCCGTAGGACTTTTTCAATGACTGTCTGGACTAACAAACAGTTGTCACGTCGCACCGTCTCAATACCCTTTGTGTCCATCTTGTCATACTTCTCTGGTTTCGTCCAGTATAGACCAGCATATCGCTTTTTGTTGATCAGCAGATATGGGAAGTAGACTTTTTCGAACTCAAGTTTGATGGGTTTAACAAATTTGTCCGATACGTATTTCGAAGCTTCCTCACCAAGCTTCATAGCTTCTTGCAGGTCTTTGGTACCGAACTTAATCATGACTGAATCAGTATCGCCATAGATGACCTGAGCATCGTGAGAGTATCCGTTGGCTATGTTGTAACGCTTTTCCACCTCTTCTTTGGTCTTCTCAATCATCTTTCGGCCAAAACTTGTTGTACTACTGGCAATCTCGAGACAGGGGAGTTTGCCTGTTGTAGCACCCGTCAAACCGTACACACTGTTTGCGCTGATTTTCAGAGCCAGTTGTCGACCGTTCAACACAGCCTTCTTGAAGGGGTCTGTCTCAACCGCCAACTCACGCTTGGCCTGTTTACGGGCTGCGAGTAGTTCCTCAAGAATTTGAGCCAGCAGACCTTTCCGTTGCTTGATGGTTACAAAGGTGTCTCCATTGGGAGTGACAATGTAATCCTCATCTTTCTTGAGATTGAAGGCTTCAATCGCTTTCTTGCTGACCAAAGTGGTATAGCAAAGGTTGTGAGCTTGCATAATGCTGGGATATAGAGATGCAAAATCCAGAGTGGCGATTGGAACATCGTAGTAACCTCGAGTTGGCTCAATGACAGTAGCTCCTTCGTACTGCTCATCGGAAGCTTCTGACTTGAGATTGGGGATGACAAGTTTCTGCTCTAGTGCTTTTCGGAACAACTGGCTGATAAACTTGACTTGCTGGCCTCGAGACAATAAGAAGTTGAATGGTACACCCGTGACTCTCGCCATTTCAGTGTAGTTTTCCAAACAAGAGAGTTTATCCATTAGCCTTTGGGGGAGGTAGGCATCTTTCAGACAGTATAGTGCCAGACGTCGTCGAGACTCGGGCGTACCGTTGAAAAGTTCCGTGATCATTGTATGATGGACATCCTCCTTCTGCTCGCCAAGAAAATGGGCACACACAGAGTTCAGTGTATAGCTTCTAAGATGATGATCGCGCTGGATCAATTGGAGAAGATCCAGCTGTAGTCGGCCGTTTGTATTTGTAGCTTTGGTATCTCGGTTGCCCATCTGTTTGCTGGAGAAGTTTGTTTCCTTGGCTTTGGACTGTATGCTGGGGATTCGAGTCCAATATTCAAAACCAGATACCTTGAGATGTTTTGCTCGGTCGAGCAAATATGGGAAATCGAAATTAGAAATATTGTAGCCGGTGATGATATCAGGGTCCGCTCGAATTAGAAACTTTTGCCAATCACTGAGCATTTTCTCCTCCTTCTCATACTGAAGAATCTGGGTTGCCACGATAGAGCTTGTCTCTTGCAAGCAAAATACGTTTCTGACGAACGGTTTCTTTTCTCCATATTGTGTGACAATATTTGCGATCTGGATGACCGGGTCGTAGTTTGCCTCTGGAAATATACCCTTGCGACCAGCACACTCAATATCAAAAGACAGAATACGCAAAGGTGCCATCTTAGACCATTCGCCCACCGGTTCGTGTGCTACAAGATCGAGGTAGCTAACTTCAGCTTCGATTTGACAGTTGGATTGGCGAACATGGTCGGGTATAATTTTGTACGTCTTAGCTGGAGCTTCAACCCATGACATTCCTCGGACCTGGACGATTGTTAGATCATAGAGATAACAGATTGCATTTCTCATACCTTGCAGTCAACCATGAAGCGCAGTAGATACTGAAGGTTGTCGAAAGTTTGAACTTCGCCATCATTCCTCCACATACCTTTCCAGTTTGCGTTGCCACTTTGAATTGTTGTTCGGACTTTGTTTATGAATTTGGGGTCTGTCACGGTAACCTTCAAGTACGGTTTCGATTGATTTCCTTGGAATCCGTAGATGTTCTCTCTCATGGCAAAAGCGACCGAGTGGATTGTCGGTTGGTGTTGAGCAACTTGAGTCTCTAGGTATGCCTTGAATGCTGCACAGTCTTGGGGTTGGAAGTTGACTGGCGCAGGAACGTAGAGATAATGCTTGAAGTCGGTAACATGCAGCATGACCGAGTTTCCTGCTTCATTAACACCAAACAGCTTGACAGTAGCCCGTCCACCATGTAATGTACCCTCCTCGGCTTCGATAGACTGGAAGCAGAGACTGTCACGCTCCGGCACGAAGTCTCCTACAGGTGGTCTATCCCATGCCTGATCCTTCTCGGTATTGTTTCGCTTGCGGTCAGACAAGTCCTGGCTGAGCTTTTCGAGGACTTCTGATTCAAAAGCACTCTTGGGCTGACTGGATGTCAATTTGGATCGATGGTCATGCTGGGAGCTGGGAGTCCGGGCGGCAGCAGGTGATGATGGAAAGCCATCGACCTTACGCTTCTTCGCTGAGGAGGGAGAGGATGTGATGTTCTGGCGAGTGTGGCTCTCGCCCAATACTCGTTTCTGAGGAAGAACTGCACTGGCCATGGTGACGGATGATGGCGAATGTAAACCGGGAAGAACGAGACAATGAAGAGAAAAAAGATGGCTAGAATATTCCACAATCACGTATGCATCCACAGTAAGGAGAGTGAAGAGTGTTTGACGACTTCTTTGGTGGAATATGATTGTTGACACTAAACGGTTGGAGGGGAGACTCTCACAGGGGAGATTTCTGATGGGTTTGGACATACACAACTTTAATTGATGGCCACCGCGCAACGCGACTCGTGAAGCGTGACGTGACTGGCTCCACTTAGTCGTGATATGTCTGATATGGTCACGTGAACTGGCGTCATGCATACAGGTAGGTATCTCTTTCTATGATTGGATTGGATACCTTACTTGAGGACTCACCTTGAGACCTTCGGCAGAAAGCTGAAGTACCTACTACTGTAAAAGGGGTGGGGCATCACGTTGAAAGGTTTACATTGAATTTTGTAATTGTGTTGGGTTCAGCAACCTCGTTTACTGACTGACCAGAAACCATCATGTAGTATGGCAGAGCCATTTACGTTATGAGTACCATGTTTGTGGTGCGCTTACAAACAAATCATGACAGGCATAGCGCTAAGGCACATGCTCACAAATACATGGGAATGTCCCGTCTCAAGTTAAGATTGTGTCGATCCCGGTTCCGAGTTAACGTAGTACACAGGGTTGCACCATCAATTTCAACTTTGAAGATGATTAGAGACTACACCATCTTGAAGAACTTCAGAAGATAGCACTGCCCTGCCGTGATAGCAATTATCTAGAATCTTTTATTTCCCCTGGCCTCGAGACGAAGTACCAATGTTACAGAATTCATCATCCCAAGGCTGGGTTCCCGGGCTTGCTTGGCGAGCACATGCATCATAGCCTTTACCAAGCATAGCACGCAGCGCCATAACCTTGTCGACAACATCAGGCACCTAGTTGCGAGTAGGTTTTCAGATGGCGCTAAAAGAAATGCAGCATTTCGAACATGAGCACAAAAAGACAGAACCGATGACCCCACGCCCTCAAGATATTGCTTGATGGACTTCTCAACCTTGTAAACGCTGTCTGACCATTAGATCAAGGACCACAATGCAGAGGTGTTCAAGTGTCGAGAGAAAGGTTGTGGAAAGCAGTCCCGATCATTGACGGCTCTAGAAGCACATCTTCGCTCCCGACGCAATGGTACAAAGATTCCTTGTCCGTGAGCTGGGTGCTTAAAGGTGTATAAGATGGCAAGTGACTTGGTGCAGCACGTGGAGGCTAAATACAATGCAATATCTCTCGAGTACGATTATTCAGGATGTATCTCGACTTTTGTTACTCCTCGAGCCAGACAGTGGCACAACAAAAAAAGACATGCAATGTGGGCTCCTAACATGGTGGCCCCGTGCTCAGCAGACACAGAAGCTTGCCTTGAGACTTTTCTTAGTGTACACTTGGCCTTAGTACATACCAATATCGCTCACTTGAGTAAGATGTCATGTCTATACCGCGAGTCCATGGACTGTGATGCTGTCTTTGCGAATATGGGCGAAGAACTCAAGCACGCTCATCAAGGCCATAGTTACAATGTTTGCAGCGTTACGGGTTATGCCAACACCGCTATGAGTAATAGACCCCATGAGACCTTACATCAATACATGCCAATTACACGCGGACTTCTGTACTTAAGTTGTCCTGATAGCTTACTGAAATACGGGTAACCATGTTTACTGCTGGGATAGAACAAAAGAGTAATTTTCTCGACCTGACAACGTAGTGCGAGGCGATGCATTGTTGGGTTATACAGATCATGATACCCAGGTTTTGAATGGCAAATGGAGCCAATCGCTTTTCCTGTTGCCGTTGCTATCTTGTGCCTTGCCGCTTAACGAGCAAATGATAATGCATTGTTTATGTAACCGCGGCATATTAACAAATTTTATATTAAAGGTCACGATATCTAATACTTGCCATACATTACTACGTGTCTGCCATGATCCCAGAAGCACCAAGCTTCTATTTACAGTCTGATTTTCGCCCGCTGGCTAGCACCTATCCTTCCTGTCAGTTCAAGATTTGTTTGGCAAAATCGCGTTATATTGGGTTGAAGAACACGTTCAGACATCCATTCTATAAGCATCCGTAATCCGTCTCAGGAGATTCAGTTAAGCCATGCATAAAAAATAATTCATCATAATACCTCAAGATGGTGAGGATAGCATTAAAGATTGAGAAAACTTACTTATTTTCAGACAAAAGGGAGTCAATATATGATACAAAGGAAGTACCCCCATAAAACTTTGCGGATGCGCATGCAACAATGATCAGACGGTGAGAAAAGGCTGACATTCACAAAGGAGCAACAGGAGGGATGGCATGCCATTTATAATACCGTGACCTTGTCAGGTATGTCTCCTCCTTTGATCGTAAAATCGACGACATGCGGGGTATCGCGTGACTTTGTGTTGCGTTGGTTGAGTCTGAATATAGCCAAGAGCTGCAATATCATGTAATAGTATCACTAAACCCATGTCTTATATCCATGCCCATGTGTTACATGGTTGGATAAATGCATGATACTTGCATCCAACAGACTGCACAACTGGGTGATGGTTGTCAGCAATTCAAATTAACACCACTCATTCCGATAATTACTGTTTAGATGGTGCTCGAGCACAAGATAGTGCTGGGAAAGTCATTTCATCGTTAATTAACATAAACAAGGCAAGGACTAGCATCCTCCGACGTCCTTATAGTGCTTCCAGTAAAAGCAGTATCTAACTGCTTATCAACTGCGCTGAGCTTTGCAATGAACAAAAGTGCTTATTAACGTACATGCTGCTATCTAAAGCCGTACACTATTCAATTCCATTAATTCGGTTTAATCTTCATCGCTCCAGCCAAAAAAGTACTGATCAAGTGTCCTTAGGCTTCTTAAGATGCTCAAAAGATCCCCAATCGCACCAATCGTTAATGGGCTGCAAGAGGTTAGCAACTTTGTCATCTCAAGCAATAGTGTTGAGAAACTTACAAGGCAGTTGAGATACTTGCACCAATCACAGGTGTCGTGATACTTGTAGAAATTGTTCAATAGAACAATGAAGACAACAATAATCATAACAAGAAAGGCAGCTCGAACCAGCCACCAAGCCCACCAAAGTGGCTTGCGCCCCTTGAAGAAACCGACAGGATTCTTAAAAAAGTGAGGGGGCGTCTCACCAGTCTGGGGAGAAACGGCTGCATACGACAGCTCCTGGCCCATTCGCCTTCGTAATGAATTTGGGGAATGCAGTACACAGACACCAAGAGAAAGTCCCATGAGAAAACCACCAATATGGACAAAGTTGTCCAAGCCAGGGAGAAGCCCCAAGACAAATGCTATCACCATATCGAGAACAATGAAAAGAAGATCCTTGACTGGGTTGCGTCTGTCCTTCCATGAGTACAGAAGATCGAGAAGAACCAGAGCAATGATACCAAAGAGGGCACCAGAGGCACCCACAGAGGGCTGACCTGGCGGCGCGTAATTGCCACCCATGATATTGCCGAAAATTCCAGCACTCATGTAAACAAGGAGAAACCGCACTGGTCCAATAGCCATCTCCATCTCTTTCGCAATAGTAAGCTGCAGGAGAAGGTTGAAAATGATGTGGATAAGGCCGGCGTGCATGAAAATTGAGGTTATGAATCGGTACCACTGATTGGGCTCAGGGCTCTGGTTGATATCGCCATTGAACTTGGGATCTGGAACGTCACCTCCAAACCCGCAGACAACATGAAGAGGGCAGAAGCTGTCGTCCGTTGTAGCATTCGGGCACAGGAGACCTGGTAGAACGGCACCTGGCTTGTTCTTGTCCACACTCTGAATACCCTTCACGTTCCGCATACAAGGGGCATATCGAGCACCCATATTGATCAACAAAGCCGGTGATGGGCCAATAAATACGTTGAATTGCGGCTTGATTGCAATGGGAGTTCCGGTTAGTATGCCTGTAACTTAGTTAGCTGACAGTTATCTTCTAGCATCATTCTTCATGCTTACCGTTTCTGGCTATTTCGGCGATGAAGACGGCGATCTGGACAACAGAAAAGATATAGACAACCCAAGGGATTCTCTTCTTGTTAGAACCTATCATACCTAGTTCGCCCAAGCGAACCTTGCCCTTCTTGCCCTTCTTCTTGGATCGTCCTGGGGCATCATAGATATGATCGTTCATCTCGGGATCATCATTTTTAGCGGTCCGATCTTGAAGGGGAATATCCTCCTGGCCATAAGTTCGCGAAGCGGCAGCTCCCCCAGCATAGCTTGTATCTTGATAAAAGCCTTGTTGGCCAATGTCAGCCGTACTGGAGCCGGGAGTCGGTCCGGTATTCGAGTTTGCCGGGTACACATGATCGTCAAAGACGGTGTCGAAAGGAGACTGGCCAGTTTGGCCAGGCTGGTTATGGCTTGAGCTCTGACCGGAGGGGCTAGCATAAGTGCCTGCTGGAGGATATTGTATATCGTTGGGCGAGTATGGTGTTTGCTTGGTGGGAACAATATGCGTGGCAGAATCGGCAGGATAGATCGAGGTATCGGGAGCATAGTGTGAGTTGTACGAGTTAGGCTCGTATGGAGGTGCTGGTGTAGATTGCGGCGAAGGAGTATCGTGATTTTGGTAGTAGGGAGAAGCGTTTGGGCCGGCGCCATAAGGAGCTTGTTGGCTACCACCGTGGTAGTAGTCGTGCGATGCCATGATTGTCGAAAAGAAGAGTTTATCGGGTGACGACAAAGAGAGTACGTAGCCAATCGATGAATGGAAACCGCCGAGCGGCAAAGAAAAGGGATACAGCTGCGACGAGCTGTTTCAGAGATTCAAGAGAGTGTCAGATGTCAACTCAGTATTCTGTTACTCGGCGACTGATCCAGGCCAGGTCTTTCCAAACAACAATACGTGCGCCTATATCAAATCGATGTTTTGACGATCCCAGATGAAGGTGTTAAACCAGAAAATGTATCCCTCGCGCTAGGTCAAGCTTGGTGGCTGGTCAGAATCCAAAGTCCTGAACTTCAGCTCGATGGGCAAGGTAGATTTTGAGCAGGTTGTTTCAAGGGTCGCCAGGGACGGAGAGACTGGTCTGGATTGCGTGGAAGCTGCTTCTTGATTGGGCGATGAGCCAACGCGTGGAAGCTGTGGGCCCGCTAGTAGGCCGTTCTATTTGGGTCGTCGTTAAAAATCGTAAACGAGTGAAGATGGGAGAGTCAAACAACGAGGGGAGGAATATGAACACAACAGTTATGCTGCTTAACTAGTTAGATATCATTACTGTGAGGCATTCCTGAGCTTAGGTAACAGTCCTGTTTATTCTTATTTGACAAGTATACGGATTTGTTCTATTCTGCTGACTTGTGCCCATGACGAAACAACTCACAGCCGAGTGACGTACAATACCGGGGCTGTGCTGACAGCTGTAAGCCATGAATCCCTGCAACTAAAGGTCGATCATTGGGACGAAGGGTTTTTGGGTGGTGCGGTTGAGGACTATTGAGCCTCATCTTGTTATGTTTAAGCGCCACAGCTTCTTAATTTAGAACAGCAAATACTCTTTATTTACGCCGGTTTTGTGGCGGCCAAGAGTCTTTGTCGGGTTGGATCACGAGAACACTTCGGATCATGAAGTACTGAGGATAATAAGTATTGACAATTTTTTTACACGCTAGAAACTGTCAACATGGATCACTCCAGTATCGACCACAAAATTTAAAGAATAGAACTTACCTCACCTACGGCCTGGGTAGGCACTAAGGCACAATAGTGTAACACAAACTCATGAATAGCAACCTGCTACTAGTAGTCTGACTTTTCATATCGATGCTTGCTACTGGGCCAGTTGTCCATTTTCATCAAGTCAACCACATCCCCGATACATTTTGAACTATGGACGCCAGTGGCTGACGCTTACAGCACGGCCAACCGCAGCCACTACTGAAGCTGACGAGTCTTTCCCGTGTTCTTAGTATGGAGTGGAACCAGGTCTCACGGATTCCGATGAGACCTTTCTTTCCAGTATACGATAACATACGTATGCAACTTAACATTTGTCAAATCAACCGTCAATTTCTAGAAAGTAGAGGTCACGGCTATGCCATCTATACCCTTGAACTGTTAGGTCTGGGAGTTACAACTTCCAAATCAATACACGACAAGTAATGCCTCAACCTTCAGATGACATAATGCTTCAGTACCTATTTGCTAGGTCTTAACAAGAATTTTAGCAGTTATGAGTCTCCAACCTTTGCGCTCCCTTCTTTATTAAGGCCATACACGATGCCAACAAGGTAGTATGAACGGTTGACCCGACAGGCGCAGTTTGCATGTTGAACAATCACTACGATATTCTAGTACCCGAAGTTAATTGAAGAACATAGCCAAGTTGCCTTGCCCAAAGGTCATTGCCTGCATTTTCTGCTGCGAGCTGTTGACTTATTGCGCATCTGACGCGTCAATCAGCACCCAGATCGTTTGTTTCGAGCCACTGATGAGTTGGGTGAATGAATTTAGGTCGTACTTATACAAGCTATTATATTTATCGTACATGATATGTGCTACCCTATATATTTTGTTCCAATCCTCTTCGTTGCTCATTTCAGTCGTATTATCCTGGTGGCCTTCCGCCTTTTCGATAATAGTGGTACAGTTCGGTCTTATACATGTCGTATTTTGTCGACAATGGGTCGTAATGCCTAGGGATGCCCTTTAATAGTGCATCGGCATCGATATTATTTCTCCTCATTTGAGGCGATTTTATTTCTTCCTGTTTGACGAAGCATCGCCTGCTGTAGTCTCGTCGCCCTGTTTTCTGGCGCCTTTTCCCCAATTACCACTCCAAACATCCGCCACTTGATCCACAATGATATCGCCGATGCCCTTGCCCTCTTCAATCTTCTGTTGATGCTCTCTGGCACGCTGCTCTCGCCAATTCTTCTCCTCACCTCCCATCCACACATCGTTGAGTGCTTTGGCGACACCCGTCTTCTCTTCTTCGCTCTGTGGGTTCTGCTGGCCCAATCTAGCTTTGAGTGCAGCCTCGCGCTCACGGTGCTCGCGTAGCAGCCGCTGTGTACGTTGAGCGCCTTCGGGAAGTTCAGTACCGAATATAGAGCCCACGCGGTTGCCGAACCGTGAGTAGATTGACGAGCCCGTATACTCGTAGGCGAGCTGGTTTGTGGCAAGAGAAAAGGCACTGGCGAGGACGAAGAATCGAATATCTATTTTTCGTGGTGGGAGTAGCATGGCGAGGGGTGCAATGACTGCACCAGCTATGGCAGAGTTGTGAATAAATTCATTGCGGGGGGGTAATGGAGGTTGCGCTTGGGGCTGATCTTGTGACATTGTGAAGTTGGGTGTGACAATACTGCTGGAACGGTTCGAATCTCGCTGCAGTAGCACTATTTTGATCGTAACGAAGTCGTAATCGCGAATTTGGCGAATCTGGATTTGCTTAGTTCCATACCTAGAGTCGACATTGCGAAGTTCTCCCGCCAACTTTTTGTCGCAATCTGGTTGGTCGCCTGCTCAGCTGATAGGTACTTGTCTTACCCGCCAATTATGGTGGGAAATCAGGTCCCCTCAAGGTCCTCGGCATTGTAGGGTAGGCTTAGGACTGCGGATCAATATCATTTGAGGGTAGACAGCCTTGTTTTCTTCTTCTTCTTCTTTTTTTTTTTTTTTTGATAACTGAACTAGAAAGAAAGAAGAAAACTATTTAGGCGAGCTATCTTGTTGTAAAGTTTTATTTGAGCTCTGTTGTGTTCTTGGCTGATCCAGTCGGTTTTTCTTCATTGCGGAACCTTTTAACCCAATAGTCATGCAGCCTGCTGACCTTTGACCAGGATATTCTCACCTGGGCATTTGTTACTGCCTTATTTCTTCTTTATGCATCCAACTAATGAAACGTAAGACTTTGTTAACCATCTAGAATATAATAACCATATACAGAACGTGTACTTGCTGGTTGAAGACCGTGTGAAATTCAATTGCTCCAACCGTTAATTACTTAGCTCTCCCACAACACGACGACGGAAACTACGCAGCTTCCGAGCTGCATAATCGTCACCACTACCTGAACACCCCATTGCTATTTTGAGAAGAAATTGTAGAATAGGGAAAGATTATGATGTATATGGTGGGGTCCCCATTGTGGATGTTATTGATTTCCAATGATAATTTCCGGTAACTCGTATATCATATTATTAACAGTAACAGATCAGTTCCTCAAGAAGACCGACCCAGAATATAAGGATAATATGGGTTAAAATAAAAAACTGTCCAGTTGTCTCATGTCTTTGTAGAATATCGGACGATATTCAAGTAATATGCTGGCTGTGGTTGGTTGTCGTTGTACGCCATCTTGGCGCCAGCCCCAATAATTAAAGATCTATTATCGATCCAACATGATTGCAAACATAGCTTCTTTGGGATAAACCACGGACGAATATCCGGGGAATTAAATCAGCTCAACGACAATATTTGCCCACAAACAACCGAGGTAAGGGATGTGGTGTTGCCAGCGGCAGACTTTGACACTAGACCATCAAAGCCTCACCCACGACTCCTGAAAACCAAGCCGTCGATGCTCACTAGCTACACGAGGTGATTGAAGCAGTCACATGACAAAGGATAGAATGAAACAGGAAGGGAATGAAAAATGGCTCAAAAGCGCTGAGCAGATGTTACCATAAGCTTCCCTTGTCGCAACATGTCCTTATGTAACAGCTCTTGACATGCGAAGGATCAATGGGAATCACGATTTAGGTTCTGGCCATGTAGGTATCATGGAAGACGTCGGTACAGCCTCCAACTTCAATGACTACACTATCACTGACGGGAAGATCATCCGAGTGTAAGGCAGGGTATCAGAACGACCTCCCTGGGTCTACACCCAGCGCTAGGCAGCATCAACAACATTATGGAGCCGTGTGGGCAGCTAATACCCTATGCAGTCAAAAGGGATGGGGATTAGCTGCTTGTTAAGGAGGTATAGTAAGCTGAAGCCTATACGTTTGAATTTAGATTTTATGATACGTGATGAATTCATCTGATAGCACAAACATTAATAGCTGGGTAGCCAGCACGCTAGCCGTTTCTCAGCAAAGGAACAGTGCTTGAGATGAAATGACCCGAGAAGTGAGCGCTTTCTAAATAATGCATCGTACGAATATTTGGTTGCTACCCAAATGTTTTTGTGGAAAAGGAGGCTTTGAGGCATCGATAAGCTTCAAGCTAGGGATGAAAGTTTCGTAGATATTTTCCAGTGCCTAAGTGGATTTCCAGTGGCTGACACTCGACGTGCAGCCTGTCGGATCGATTCTGTGCCTACCAGAAGCAGTCGGCTACAAGTTGCAACAACTACCCCTCCGCCGAGTTTTCAAATCCCATTACTGAAAGATCATACCCCAGTGAATCGGGGCTTCAACAATGTGATCGCCTACACATATCCCCGCCGCTACGAAAACTGAGTGTTATACTCTAAAAGCCTGGGAAGCCTCCTTATACTATACATGAATTATCAATATCATTACATTCTGAAACAGAGTGTTGAAATATCCAATACAATAAGAATCGAAGCTGCTTCTTCCAGACGTACTGTTTGCTTTTCAAGAGGATCAATATAAAAATGATGACCATGAAACTGTTGACTCATGAATAATGGATTATGAAATACATTGGGTCATATGTTGGCAGGCGCGCCGGCTCACGCGTAAATTCTCTTCCCGTTTAGTACTTAGGTACTTAGTTATAGATCGATCTTAGGAAGTGACGAGCGGAATTTCCCATTCACCGGCTTTGTGGTTGCGAGACTGCATACCTAGTACTTATCACTTTCACGGTTCCCCTTAATATCCGCTACTATCTAATCGGTTAACTCCTCAACATCAATTAAAATCGAAAGCAAAGGATTGATTCATCCAGAATATGCTAAACTAACCCATGAATTTATGCCTTGAATAGCCTGTAGCGTTCAGAATGACTGACTATGTATGTAGTAGTTCGAGGCAAGTGTCAATGCCACGCCCCATGGAAATTTTCTTGACTAAATTTATCTCAAAAGAGACTAGCTGTCGCATAAGAATGCTGACCGTTGTATTTTGCACGTGGCGGATTTACCTTGGAACTCTTTTAGACTCTGCTGAGCCCTGTTGAGATGAGATTAAGGCGTGGTAATCCCGGATGCCGAGACCGCGGACTCAACTGCCAGATGAGGTTACATTGCCGAATCCTTGTCAATCAATATCTTTGCTCGCATTCTCTACCGTTGTTAGTTTAGGGCGACGCCTTGTGGTTCTTCCGGCTGGCTGTTGTATTAGACTGATAGTATTACTGGCTATGCATGTATGTACAGACTTGTTTCACCACTTATTAACATTGCTGTACAATCCGTGATGTTCGAGTATCGGGACACTCAAGTCTTAAAAGATAAGTAAGAATGCTACTTTGAACACGAGTCAGAAGGTCGCTGCCATTAAGCTTGGACTTTGTCTTCGTGATCGACTCGACTGAAAATGGAGTTCAGACAATTATATCCACCGACTGCCGAACTAATACATTGATGCATGACTTAAAGAAATGTCTTAGCATACCATTCCCTGACACGAGCGCTTCTGGAAACAACTCATTCTTGTGGGCCTTGGCGAGGCATCCCAATTACATAGGTGGCTAGCGGCTTGAAAGTAAGCCCGGGGCCTCAGTGACAGATGCCGTGGCAGCCCCTGCTAAGTATGTGCCTACCAATCGGCCGTTTGTCCAATTCGGAGCCGACGGACGAGAGAGAGATGGCACAACCTGAGATTATAAGCGCTGGCTGATGGCTTGTGGAAGGTGGCAACGCATTGTAACGCAACACAACGCAAAACATCCAACTTCAATGAGTAGAGAGTCTTGGCAATTCCAGCGTTGCGGCAAGGAAGCTGTTTCAATAAAAGTATTCGCTAACTCACCTAAGGCGATTGGTCGTCTACCGATACAAGGCTAAAGCAACTTTAATGTTGGATAGTGTACTGTACTTTCCAGTCCTTGCTCAGGGATTATGAAAGATTGGAAACTGAAACAGCAAACCGTCCGATATTGTCACGTTCTTGTTTGAGAACCCTGAAGAATAACGTTATACGCCAGTGCGATCGTTGAACATAAAAAATCAGCGGGCCAATGGATGATCAACAAAGCCCGTTGATATGGAGAACTAGGCAAGGAGATCTGACTCGAATAGGAGAAAAATCTGTCCATAGCCATTCCTGGCAAGGTTTGGAGAAAATACAATGAGATGCCGGGATAATAAAGGCCGGCACCGGAAGACACTGTCGGCGGCGAATGTGGCCGAAACGTGATCTTCACAAGCTACTGCGCGGTCGACGTGCCTGGTGTGGAGAGCCGAGCCGAATACTAGAGCAAGGTTATGACCACGACTAGCATGGGTATGTATATCGAAGATGCTCGTGGATATGACATGGCTCTACCAATAAGTTCCAATGTTGTCATTAAATAAAGAAAACTGAGCCTAGGTCAGCGGACCGGACCCGGTGCCGCGAAGAATGTTGGCTGAGAGAGTGTTGAGAGATCTTGTCAATCCCATAAGGCTGAAGCTGGCAACAAATGATTAATAGAATAAAATGATGAAAATTTTTTCCCAAGACCCTTTCTCGGAGGGCGTTGATCTTCTCAGCTTCGGACACTAGACTCTTGGTCTCTGAACATCGACTAGAACAGTTCAATTTACCCCGCCTCAACAAGCAAGATTTACTTGCAAAGTGAAATAAGTGTCTTGACACATTGTACCGTCCCACCGGGAAGTCTCTGCAGGAGGAGGAGCCAGGCTAGGGAAGGTCAGAAAACCGAAGACTTTGATCGTAAGTGACAAAAAGACTTGAGCAACTTTAGGATAATTTAGAGTAGACTCAGTATACTTTTTGATTAGTTTAATTTTACACTCTAATTCAGAATCTCAAGTTCTCCAATACCCTAAGGCCAGGTTTATCTCTTGGCAGATTTGAGCATGGCCGACTAATCTGAAAGCACTGATACCTTCAACGAAAGTCGCCGTCTGTCTAAGAACAAGTGGGGACGTATGTATTGCCTGCAATTTGCAAGACACCTGAAATGATCCGCCGAACCTCCGGTAGCAGCTATTGGCCACGGTAGTGAGATTTACGAATACTCAACAATAAGTACATGCGCTGCAAGGGATTACAGACTAGCATGAACGATGAGACAGTCTAGCCATCAATCGTGCCACATGATGGAAAGGCCAAGGAACCCCCCCCCTAAAGGCAGTAAATCGCCTATAGCGAACGTGAATTGTGCAGACCGTAAAGGTAGGCAGCCCATCTGGGCAATATGGGGTACCAACCTGAACGGGAGGCTATCGAGATCTAGATTCTCGAGATTAGACGAGTACAGAATAGTACATGCAAACAGAGGCGGCAGTATTCTTGAGAAAGCTAAGCACTTTGCTAATGTTAGCTGTATAAACCCCAATAATTGGGACATCTATTGACACCCCTATCTACAATTCCCTTACGTATTCATAAATGTTTCTTGTCTTGGAACGCTCACGATATGGAGGATATCTAAGAGTCTGGATGTCCATGCGTCGACAGCACCAGAAACAGTCGGTGGGTGAAGAATAGGAGCCCCACAAACGACAGAGAAACTGAAACAGATTCCTGAGTGGCAGAACAGTGCTGTGCTGTGTTGTCCTTTTTTGCTTTTTCTTTACACGGGATCAATTTACTCTAAGGTCCACACTTGAAAATGACATGGCGGCGGCGTATAGCCACCTGATATCGGCCAATTCAACAGTGGTCCGGGCTGCCTGATCAGTTCAACGGAAAGAGATCGGTAATACCAAACAGTTAGGCACGTTCCGAAAAGGAGTCTGGGTGATCTTTGTATCGTGCCCCAGGCGGACATATATCGGAGATATTGGATGTTGTTATGCCAAGATCAAACATCTTTCTAGTGCTACAGTATTGACCCAACTCACTGGGCCCCGAAGCAGCAGGCTGGATCACATCAGTATCACCACCAACACTCTTGCTCAATCAGGGAACACCCATGATGTACATGGGAAAGTAACAAAAATGTCAGATGCCCGTTGTCCCCCACCGCCACCGCGCTAAGTACGCCCCTAACAGCCCTGCAACTGCAGAATGCTGAGCGTCAATCCTTCTTAGGGCGGCTTAGCTGTCCTTGTGTGACCAACAACAGGAACGTACAAGCGCCCCCTTGTTAGAAGTCAGGCCCCTATTGGACGTACAAGTCTCGTTCCAAAGAAGAAGCAAGCTATGGGGCGCCAAAAAGCATGCACCAACGCGGCGCTGGGGAGGGGAGGGCCCGAGGCTCATGATGGGACGGGTCCGGGCCTGTCCCCGGCGTCCCAAAGTCCAAGTCTAAACAGTCATCCATGTCCCACATTGCTCAAAAGAGACAGGTACAGGCACATACGAACAGGACAGGCTTGCGCTCATCTTCATACTCGCACAAGGTCTCACTCATCTTGGGGGGTATGTTGTTGTACCACACAAGTTCTATTCATGGATCTTATCACCCAGCCCACTCACTATCGCGGATGTTCAACTGGACATGGTCAAAACTCCCACAAGCACCACTTATGTACTCTTCAGTACCTCTCTGCTACCCTGGCGCCTGTGGCAATGTCTTGGAAAACAATACCCGACCTCTAGTCACTGACGGGACCTCCATCTGTTTGAGCCATCCGTTTTGCAGCGGCTGTCTCGCCTGTCCTGCAACAGCTTGATCTTAGCGATGGTTACACAGGGCGTGCTCCTCCTAGTTTGGCAGAGCTCGCCGTAACAGAGTAAACGATATGGATAATGCCCAGAAGAAACCCACCGGCGATCCATAGTCCATGTCTGCTTCGACTCGTACAGGCAGTCAGTGTCTTTGTCCCAAGAAAGGGACCCTGGAGTTTTGTCCCATCCAATCCTCCGCCAAACTCCTGTGGTACCTGCCGTTGAATCCATTGCCCCAGACCTTTTGTTTCCATCCCTGGCAATGAGACTTATAGCCTCAGCCTTTTACGCTTCTCCTAGATAGGAGTGGCGGTGATACCGGGTATGAGCCCCATCTATGCCCGTTAATGTTTTCTTTTCGATGGATGCTTGATCTGCCCCTGGGATTACAGTAACATTAAAAAGTGATGAGCTGTAGAAAGACCTCATTTTGCGCGAGAAACGGGGCTGACACTGACACTATCCGCCACAGTTGGGCTGCCCTTATGCGTTTCCATATGCGTATAAACCTAGCCCTGTATTCATCTCTGTGACGACTTACCTTACCTTACCTTGCCTTTAGTTTATTTTGCTTGTTTGCCCACCCTTTGCTCCTGGTCCCTCCCATTCCATTTTATTATCCCCGGCTGCCTCTAGTCCTCTGCTGCCTTTTTCTTGCAGAAACTTTGATTCCTGACTACCGCTAAAATTATCATTTCCCTCCGCCCTCCTCCGTTTTCTCGGCCGAGAAACGGTTCGATAGCAAACGTGTGGTCGTGGAGCTTCCGCGGGGAACAGCGGTGATCTGACAAGGTGAATCAATATCCCAATCTATAAGTACTTACTTGCTACCTTCGTCGAGGTCGTAAGTTGGTGAGAACCTTTTCCTTCGAGGTGAACATATGGCTCAGAGTTGGGTCAACGAGGAATCCTCATCGTCTCATTCCGAGAGAGCGGGGGGAAGGGCACATGCACACACACAAGGCCAAGCACACTCAGATGTATCGTTTACAAATATGAACCATGCGTCTTCCTCGTCACCGAGGAACCAGGCAGCAGCAACTGCAACAATTGAATCACCGGCACAGGTGCTACTGGCTGCTTCAACATCGACAACTCCGATCTTCCCAATAACTAATCTGACCACTCATCCATCTTCTGTTCCACATCCTACCGGCTTCAACACTTTCAATACTATCGATATTCCCTTTACGGAGAGTTATTACAGCAGTGGTAACGTCTCTCCCGCCTCGACGAGTACACCAGCCACTCCTGTTACCGGTGCTGGTACTTCTGAAGCCATCACTACCACCAGAAGCCCATCTGTCTCTTCTGCGGTCACTTCAAGTAAAACCGCCTCGCTTGCTTCGACTACTTCAGCTTCATCCGATCCCATAGCACCTCCAGCAGCTCCCCCAATCAAAGCAAAGCGTGTCCGGACCAGTAAGCCAAAAGTCAAGACAGGATGTGCCAACTGCAAGTTCGTCTCCCCGTTCCTTATCCGTTCTTTCCTAAGTTTAGTCCTTTTGGGCATGATGATAGCGAAAATCTTACCTTTTGGTATAATAGACAGAGGCGGATTAAGTGCGATGAGGCTCGTCCGGCTTGTACGCAATGTGTTCGAAGTAACAAAACCTGCACAGGCTACCCACCCCCTAGTCGCAGTTCTCGTCCATTCGAGGAGGTCCGGATCGCCCCGAAACCGATGCCAGTATACGATGCTCCCGCATCAAGCACTTTGATTGCTCCTCTACACGGCGACTATCATCTCCTACCACGTCGGGCCCACCAAAGATCAATTTTGAGGACCACATCTCCAGGAACCACGTCTCCATCACCCACTGCTTACCAACCGTCTGCCGCTCTGCAAATTCAACCAAATGAATCCTTCTACTTTGACATATTTCGCTCACACACTGCTAACGAGCTCTCTGGCTTCTTCAACAATCTGTTCTGGACTCATTATGTGTTGCAGGAGTGCCATTCTGAAGATGCCATTAGATGTGCTGTAATTGCTCTGGGCGCGCTGTATCAGACTTTAGAGCAGACAGCTGCTCTGAATATGCATAGCGGGACAGATATGGGTAGCGATGCGCGTGTCGAGGTTGTCAGGGGCCATTGGCAAGTCGCCATCAGGAGATATGGTGATGCATGCAATGCTTTAGTGAAGCAAAATACCCGAGATCAGAGATCGCACAGAACCTCAATCATGGCCAATGTGCTTCTGGCATGCTTTGACTCCTTTATTGGTGATCACAGACAGGCCATTCACCAGATCCAGACTGGACTTGGCCTGCTTGATATTTTCCGCACTCAACAAAGACAACGGCTCCTTCCAGTTTCCGAGAACTCACTAGAAGAGGAATTGGTTGTGATTTTTACTCGCTTGGCGATACAAGCAAAGACTTACGATATGGCATTCCATTTCCCGCAGTCGTTCAGTATAAGACTGAGCTCACAATCGCACATGCAATCTCCTGGTCCGAGCGGTACAACTACTCCTTCACAAGAGGAGTCCTTCTTGATCCCTGAGACTTTTACCTCCGTTGTTGAAGCTCGAGTGGCTTGCGATACGCTAAACGCTAGGATTATGAGATATGTTGAGGAACTTTTCGCTATGAAAACCGACCTCAAGGGTACCCTGCCTCAATCATGGCTTGATTATGGTCTTCATTTCAAGGACTACCTGGATGCTTGGGGCAAAGCGTTCGACAGCTTATTTTTCACACGGCACAATCCTTCTGTCAGTCTTCAGGAGAAAGCTGGCATTGCTGCTCTGAAAATGCTGTCCACTAATTCGAGAATCCTTTACCTCATGGTGTTCAGTGATAAGGAGTCCAACTTTGATAACTTTCTTCCTCAGTTTCAGACAATAGTCGACTTAGGTACTGAGATAGTTGGTGACGAGGAGCGGCGAGCCGCTTCGCGCGATTGCCCTAATCCCGAGCAATGCCAACATCGACAACGTGAAAATTGGCAGAGCCAGGACCTGTTCCCGGCCATGGGGTTCTCAGCTCCGCATATCAAGCCTAGGTTTGCAGCTGATATGGGAATTGTTGCTCCTCTATTTGTTGTAGCAACTAAATGTCGCGATCCAGGCACAAGGCGCAGAGCTATACAGCTGCTACGCAGCAGTGCTCGGCGTGAGGGCATGTGGGATAGTGAAATGGTTGCAAATATCAGTGCATGGCTCATGAACCTTGAGGAGTCAGAGACGCTCTCCATGGGGGTCGAGTCCTACCATGTCGATGGCATCACGAAGCCCATACCAAGAATAATCCCCGAGGAAAAGCGCTTCACGATTCGTTCCGTTGACTTCGACCTCCGAAACCGAGTTGCAGACCTTCAGGTTGGCACTCGCGGTCTTCCGCCTGGTATTCCTGATCCCAAGTTTCGTCAAATTCGGTTGTATTGGTAGCAAGGCCCGGTTAGGGTTTGCATTTCTATTTGATTTGTATACAACGGCCTATCGATAAATCGTGAACATAAATATGGTCTATCGAAGATGTGGTGTTTCGGATTTGGAGTTCAGGAAAGAAGAGAAACGTGTCAGAGCGTCATATGAAGCCTGTGATATAGATGCAACAGGAACAGGCTCTAGTAGTATGACCAATGCGTTTTATGCATGTCCTTCTAGACCCAAACAATTCCAAGCGAGCCAATGCTGAATAGGGGCATACATATAAGTGAAAATGTCTATCTTTCATGGGTATTTACAGGGGTGGCAACTCCTCTCGACATATGGGACACTGCAGCCGAAATCTCATCCAGCCTTCCAAGCAAGCACTGTGAAATATGTGCCTGCAAGGTGTGACCATATACAAACGACGAGCGAAGACGCCAGCAACGCCCGTATCTTCGTCTTCGGCTGTGAGCACTGGCACCTCTAGGATCTCACGACAGATTGCGCAGTCAATACTTCTCATCGAGCTCTGCTTCTTGCTGCCATCATCATCTGAGGATCTGGCACGCTCGATACCAGGAGTGTCATCAGCAACGAGGCCAATTGGCAGACCACCAGCCTCAAGACTATCTTCACGAAGGATAGGATGGTAGTCCCAAGCATCAGGGGCCCAACCCGCGGGAATACCAAAACGGGGGCCAATGATGTCTTGTGCGGCAAGAATGATGAGCTGTATCCAAAGCCATGCGCAAAAGACCAGGAAGGCGTGCCGATCCGAGCGGGCGTATAGAAAGTTGTCTTCTTTGACCCAGAAATAGGCTACGGGGAGGAGTCGCAGAATGGATTGTCCAATAACAAATGGCCATCCGAGGGCTCGGCGACAATTCCGACGGGTATTGCGTAGAATTTGAGGTATCCAGAAGGATAGGTAGACGAGGATACATAGGTTTAGGAACAAGGAACGTAGATTGGGATACCATGTGGTTGACGAAATGGCCAGGAATATGATACACAGGGAGGAGAGAATGAGGCGGCCGATGATGCTTTGGAAGGATTGGGGGGCTTCCTCGACATGTTGCATTGTTGTGGCGCTGGGGACAGTGGCTCGCGAAGCCGCAATTTCCGCATCAACATCTTGATCAGAGGGAACGATGACAGACTGTGGATGAGATGGATGCAGCGGTGGTCTGGCCGGCAGGCGTGATGTCACGGGCTCAGGTAAGAGTGATCTGTCCGGCGTTATTACTGCGGGTGATACAGCAGTATTTGTGCTATCACCTGCGTTGCTTACATCCCGCTCTCGTCGAGGCCGGGCTTCAGGGATCTGAACTTCGTGAACTTTGGCGAGAAAGCTTCCGCCAATAGTCATAGACAGAAACGCGGCAAATAAGAGGGCCAAGGTTGGGAGAAAGGTGGCGCCAGCAGAGGACACCCAAGTTGCTGCAGCAGTGAAGGTCATACCGTCGATCATGAGCATAATAGCGATAGTCCAGAAGCTCACTCGACCCATTGTCGAAGGGGTGCAAGACTCGCGCATCTGGTTCTTGAGGAGATTAACCTGACCAAATACCACAATTGCGTAGACAAGAATCCATGTTTTGACCTGGTAAATTTGAACCTCCATCTTCATGCCAGTCAAATGCTGAGCTTCACTTGGGCCAAAGTCTGGTGGACCTTTAGTCTCCAGAAAAAAGCCGCAGTCTGGAGAGTAGATGACAGCTGACATTTGGAGTTTTGGTATCCTTGGGATAGGTGCGCCAATAGGCGATTCTAACTCTGACTCGATAGCATCGATGATAGACTCCAGGGCGTCGCTTGAAGAATCCCGGGAATCGGGATTGAGGTGGGCTCGACTTGGTGGATAGACTTGCGCATACATGATATATTCGCAATGCGGCGATGGATTAGTGGTGTAAAGAGGGTTTTCCATATCCGAAGTCCATGGGACAGTCTGATCTGCATAGATGTTATCCCTCTTCGTCGCAATGGTACTGGCGATCGACTCGTTCAGGAATCTCTGGCTAGACTGGAAGAAATCTTCACTTGGTGTAAGGTGTGGCAGGCCGAATATGCCTTCAAACTTCTCGCTGGTGGTGGTCATCAAAACAACACCCTGACGTGGCCAATGAACGCCCCATAGCCTCATTTCCCAGTCGTGGCCGGAGCCATGCGTGTCCTCGATAGTAGTTATTCCTTTAACACCGCGTATGAAACCCCCAGCGACAGGGACGTTACTCTGAGCTGGTGATTGCTCATACTCGTTGATGGTCTTATTTCCTTCTAGGCGTAGCATCATGCGACCAGTTCGGCCAGTAATGTTACGTGCCCAAGGCACATTGTCACCGATCCAGTCCATTTCAGGAACAATTCTGCTCAGGTTGTAGCTGTCGTAACCCCTTAAGTTAGAGCCCTTTTGCCTTACCCATTCTCCGTGAACAGTCCCCGATGCGTTCATCCAGACAGGCTCGCCATGTCCAGTGTCCCACAGGCTATGACGTCCAACTGGTGATAAGGCATGTCGACTAAAGGCCAAACTTCTCTCGCGAAACCTCTTCAAGTTGCCCCAGGAGAGATTGTCTTCCTCACGAAAACCCGTGAGATTTAGAAATGACGGCTTCACCTTGGAATCTTTCTCCGAGACTGGTATGAAATCGCCCCATCGCGAAGCGTTCAACACGTCCAGCGCATCCTGGTAGTGATCAAGTCTCTCGCCTGCGAGATCTGAAAGAGTGAGAGATTGGCTCGAATAATCGCTATCAGGGAAGACGAGCCAAACAATGAAGACGATAAATATAAGTGTGGCGAGTGGATGTTGGGCTTGCGGCATGATGACCCACGATAAAGAGCGACTATCGCTGTAACATGCTAGAATCAGTTCAGTCGTCGATCGAAGACGACGTGAAAAACAGGATAGTAACTAAGCGGTTGAACTTTGTGAGAAAATGAGTTGGTTGATGTAGTTGATGGCTGATGCCTAGTGGTTGTTGGTAAGATGGTGTTTGAGTTCTGAGACTGTAGGGGTACGTATCGTGACTGGGCCTGAGAGGAGTACTAACCTTTAGGTTAGGTAGGTGTTGGCTGTTGACGCTGCTAAAAAGAAATACCGTATCCGTCCGTTTTCTAGCACAGTATGAATAAGGGGCATTTCAACACCAAACATACTAAGATACCTTAGAAACGAACACAATCGCCAACACACATACAAGCTGGCAAAGTAAACAGTGCACTTGAGACGCTACTTTGAGCAATTTCGCCTGTATAAATATTATCATTTCCTCTTCGTTCCCGTTCTTTCAATATCCAACGGCCTTTGATCCTTCCGTCGCAGTATCATCATGGCTAGCAACGAGCCTCAACCAGACTCCACAGCAAACAACAAGCCAGAAAATGTATGTTTTTTTCTTCTACAGCTCGGGTAGCATGTTGCAAACTTAGAGCACGTGGTATTGCACCAAGAAGGCTTGCTTTATATTGCAGGAGTCTTCATGACCGGCTTCAACAGCACCACTGACTCAATTATATTTTGTTACAGACTTCGGATGATGCCCGAGCCGATGTCACAGCGGCAGTTGAGGAGCTCTTGAACTCGCTGTCCAACAAATTTGCTGGTGTCTCGTCAGAGATCTTTGCCAAAAGTGAGTATGTCCGGTTTGAAATCACACACCGCCCCGCGCTGACACTGCATCCAGTGGATGAAATGTCTCGGAGGCTGGATAATCTCGAAGCGGCTCTTCAAGAGAGTAAAGCCAAAGATGGAGGCTCAACCAAAGCCTCATAAGACTCGAGTTCAAACAAGGGATGCGGGGCGTTTGGGCTTTCTCTCACTTGCTTTGTTTCATTACACGTGAATAGAAAGGCTGGCATAGCTTTTTACGATTTCATTATGTCAAGTTAAGTAAGCTAAGATCAAACAACATAAGATACTTTGACGCAGGACTTCCTTTCCGCTCTCGTTCATCATATGCATGATGCTTTACAGCTCGTCCTTAATCTCCCCGACCTTCTGCGTAAACTTGCGAAGTACATTCGTCTTCTGCTGGATCTGGTCACGCTTCGCAGGGGCCAGTCCACCCTTGGAAAGAATGCCGTCCAGACGAGCGAGCTCCTTCGAGGCCCAGTCATTGTTTGAGCTTAGCTTGTCAAAGACGCGCACGTAGTACTCGGCGTATGTTTTCTGAGCAGCATCTGTGAGGCCCTCCACCTCCTTCTTGACCTCATCGGCAACCTCAGCGATGGCAGCACCACCAATGATCTTGGCCACGAGCGTGTCGAGAGACTCAACGGTACCAGCAACAGTATCAAGGCCGCCACCAGCGACTCGGTGAGTTCCGGCATGCTCATTG
The DNA here is from genome assembly GCA_002980515.1 of Fusarium burgessii. Taxonomy (NCBI): domain Eukaryota; kingdom Fungi; phylum Ascomycota; class Sordariomycetes; order Hypocreales; family Nectriaceae; genus Fusarium; species Fusarium burgessii. The sequence continues at coordinate 139,610 of PVQA01000278.1, forward strand.
ATCCAGTCAACAAAAGCTTCCTCACTGCGTCCACTCTCGTAGGCCACAGCCTTCTTGCTGCCAGCAGGGAACCATTTAATGGTAGGATATGATTTGACACCCTGCTCCTCTGCCACTACCTTGCTGTTGGGGGCTTCAGCATCGACCTTGGCGATCAGGACATTCTTTTCATTGGCGAACGTGTTGGCGAGGTCTTCCCAGGTTGGGGCAAGGCTCTTGCAGTCTGAAAGAGGTAAAGGTTAGCGAGGTTGAAAGGGGGATTAATGCAGGAAGAACTAACGTCCGCACCAAGGAGCAGTAAAAGCGACAAGAACGTGCTTGTCGCCACCAACGGTCTTGGGAAATGTAGCGTCGTTGAGATAGGTAACCTCGCTGGGCAGCTCAAGCTTCTTCTTCGGCTTGACCCCGGTCTTTTCAATGATGAAGTTGGTCAGGCTCTCGAGGTCACGGCCAGACTTGTACTCCTGAGGCTTGCTGCTCTTGCCATCGAAGAACTTCAGAGTAGGAAAACCCTGGATACCAAATCGCTTACCGAGCTCACGCTGGGCGTCAGCGTCGACCTTGGCGATCTGGATCTTATCCTTTGCGTGCTCGTATGTATTGGCTAGGTCCTCCCAAACAGGAGCAAGCTTTTTGCAGTGGCCACACCACGGAGCGAAGAATTCGACGAGCGTAGGTTTGCCGGACTTGAGAACGATGTCGTCAAAGTTGGAGGGAAGCAATTCGATAACGGCGGATTTAGCTGCCACGGTGGCGGCAAGGGCACCGAGCAAGAAGCTCTTGATGAGAACCATTTTTTCTTTCTTTCTTTTAACAATGAACGTGGTTCGATGATACGTATATGAACGGGTGAAAAAGGAAGGGGGAAAAAACAAGGCGAAGCAAAGCACTGTCTTAAATCAGAGACGTGCTGTGTTTCTGGATGGTTGCTTGGAAATCCACCAGAGATGCCAGCTTGCATGGGAAGTCTAGTGTAGGTGGATATCCTTGTAAGTTAAAGCGGGACCTGCAGCTAAGGTGATATTAGTCAGTCGTCTATTATGTACAGGTAAGCAATGTACAATAGCCCATCGTCGTAACATTTTCGATGAAACAGTCTTGGTTGAAGCACTCTTCTATTGCTATACCTCATGTTTTATCAAGTTCTTTGACCCAATGGTTTGCTTTCATTAATGGCTGTCTACATGTCAACCATACGGTGGCTTGCGCAGCTTATGCGTTGATGGGTTGTCATAACTGAAATGTATTCAATGAGGCAGCAATGTGGACGAAGCTTAACAATGAATGGGTTTTGCCCCTCGGGGAGATTAAATAACTAACAAGAACAGAAATACCCAGAGCCAGAGCTTCATTCGGCACAAGATTCCTTGAAATACCAAATTCATGACAAGATCCCTATTCTTCGATGACCGGCAGGGCTTGAGAAAGCATGTTTCATTGGTACTGTTGACACCGACTCCTAGTTGCCTACAGAAGTTCAGATAAAGTCTTGGTTATTATCTATTGAATATCTAAACAATTCCTTGGCACAAGTAGTAAAGTGCATACAGGCGAGTCAGTTGATACACAATAGCTTCAGGAAAAGAGACTCTAGTTTTCGAGGATATCTTGCCATCAACAGCTTGAGGTTTCAAAGGGTTACCTCAGCCCGACAGCAGGATAGCGCTGCTCTCCCAATAACACACACGGAAGATTTAGAAATAAAATATTGAAACTAACTTGAGCCAATTGTGTAAGGTAGATTGTTATAATCTTGCTCTCGAGTTGGTTGTCAGATAGGTAAGGCAACCTTGTTGGAGAGTGGACCCTAGGTGCTGCTCGGGACCGGTGATAATCCGAAACCCGAGCCCTCCTACCCGAACTGGGGCTGCGGGACCTAGTAGGTCAGCGCACACAAAATTTCGAGCGGCAATCCAACTCGCGAAATCAAACCATCCCGCAACCCTTCGAGCTTCGGACTTCAATCATCACCGCAAAGATGTCTCACGAAAGCGTCTGGAACTCCCGCCCCCGAAACTACGGCAAGGGCTCTCGCAGCTGGTACGAATCCATAACTTCTATAACCGAATCTCATGCACCGATGGCGTCGAAATAATCGATCGAAATATTCATGCTAACATCTTGTAGCCGCGTCTGCAAGCACAAGGCTGGTCTCATCCGAAAGTACGACCTCAACCTGTGCCGTCAGTGCTTCCGTGAGAAGGCCAAGGATATCGGCTTCAACAAGGTAAGTTTTCATCAAACGAGAGTACCGCGGGCTCCAACGCCGGGGACGATGGTCAACGAAGCAGTTGGGAGCAAAGAGACTGACGTGGGCTTGCTTGCAGTACCGATAAACGATCATGACACCCGGATTTCTCGGTTAAGGGATGGGGGAAACTGTTAGAGAGCATCGTATTGTGTGGATGGGGGGAACTCTCAGCAGAACGTCAAAGGCCTCGCGTTAAAAAAGCACTCGGAGGGCGGCCGCTTGGAACAGGAGTTTTATGGCTTGCTTGGGTCCCTCAGGAAGATCGTGCGTCTGACGAAAATCCTCCGAGGATAGACGAATACCATTGCATTGGACTTCGATCATGTCTATGTGTCCTGTCTCATCCTCGCACCTATCAACATGACCAGTCTGTGGGCATGACGTGTATCGGATCAACGTGATTTATGACAATCAAAAAGCTCCATGTGAACTACTGGCCCTCTCGTATGCTGGGGAACCCCGTTGTGCTCACAAAATGTTGATTTGACCGTCATGATTTATTACAGTAACATACATCCGTCATGAAGGAGTGATTTACGCCGAGATTGGACATAAGTTTTACGAATCTTATTACTGCCCCCCCTAGATTTTGTCTAATTCAAATCAACAAGATGGTGGGAGGAAGCAGAGCGGAGATCTTTGAGCCCCAGGGCCACCTAAATATACAAGAGCCGAAACGGACTCAAAAAGATATTGCATGACTGTACATAAGCGTAATAATTCGTACACCGTCCCCGTTAACTTTTTCGTATCTTGTCTAAAACATCGCTTACTTGATAATGCGAGTGCAGAGACCAGTGGCAACAGTTCGGCCACCCTCACGGATGTTGAATCGCTGACCGACCTCGATGGCATTGGGGTGGCCCATGGTGACGACCATCTCTGTGTTGTCACCAGGCATGACCATCTTGCTGGAGGCGTCCTCAGTGCCCTCAGGGAAGGTCAGGTCAATAGACTCGTCAGCAGTTCGGAGGTAGAGCTGGGGTCGGTAGTGCTCCTGGAAGCCGGTGTGTCGGCCACCCTCCTCCTTGGTGAGGACGTAGAGGGAAGCGAGGAACTGAGTATGAGACTTAACGGTGCCCGGAGCACAGACAACCATACCACGGCGGACATCCTCACGGCGAACACCTCGGATCAGGAGACCAGAGTTGTCACCAGCCTGTGATTGCTCACAAGACTTCTTGAAGGTCTCGATATCGGTAACCTTGGTCTTGATGACCTCCTGACCCTTTCCGACAAGCTCAATCTCCTGGTCGCGCTTCAGAACACCACGCTCCACGCGGCCAGATACGACGGTACCACGACCAGCAATGGAGAAGACGTCCTCAACGGACATGAGAAAGGGCTTGTCAAGGTCACGCTCGGGGGTTGGAATCCACTCGTCAACGGCAGCAAGGAGCTCGTCGATCTTCTGGGTACCAATCTCGGGGCGCTGGTTCTGCAGGGACATGAGAGCAGAACCCATGATGACGGGGGTGTCGTCACCCTCGAAACCGTAGGTGTTAAGAAGCTCACGCATCTCCATCTCGACGAGCTCAAGCATTTCGGGGTCATCAATGGCATCGACTTTGTTGACGAAGACGACAATTCGCTGGACACCGACCTGGCGAGCGAGGAGCAAGTGCTCACGGGTCTGGGGCATTTGACCGTCGGAGGCAGCAACGACGATGATGGCACCATCCATGTTGGCAGCACCAGTAATCATGTTCTTGATGTAATCGGCGTGACCAGGGCAATCGACGTGGGAGTAGTGGCGGTTTTCGGTGGCATACTCGATGTGGGCGGTAGAGATGGTGATACCACGCTTTCGCTCCTCAGGAGCTTTGTCAATGGCACCATACTCAAGGAAGTTGGCGAGGCCCTTGTCGGCCTGTCGCTTGGTGATGGCAGCAGAAAGAGTGGTCTATGATACAAGAGTCAGTTGGGGTCTGAGAGAAAAAGAGAGGGGTTATAGGATATGGCGAGGGCGGTGGTACCTTGCCGTGATCGACATGACCAATTGTACCAATGTTCACATGGGGCTTTGATCGCTCGAAAACAGCATATGTGCGGTAAAGGTTGAGGACACCAGAGGCGTTCTGCTTGGTGAAGGCGGACTGTAGAGGGTTGACAGGGTTAGACCGAAGACCTTGTCGGGCGGTGCGCAGGAAAGGCGCGAGGGATCGGAAAGCGGTCGACATTGTAACAACTCCCTATGGGTATTATAAGTGAGAATAAAAAGGAGATGGAGCGGAGAAGAAGGGGACAAGGAGGGGAGAGGGATAAGAAACACACGATGGTGCTGTCGGAATGAAGATGGAGACGGAGAACGGCTATGATGAGGCCTCGAAAATTTCTCGAGCTATCCAGCCAGGCCTTCTTGTCTGGCTCCAAAGACGTCTGCCCTGTCTGGTGGAGCCAACGAGCCGGGATTTATGCCTACTCAGACCACTAGGAAAGAAATCAGATAGGTCACGTGGCATTACAATCAGGATGAATGTTATTGTATAAAGAGCTTTGATGATTTTGGAAATGCACGAAGTTGCTAATCGGGTACCTAATAATTAATAGTATAAAGAAACCTTATTTAATCATTGGTAACTTTCTGGCTTTGAGATATTCGTTAATGACTCTGATGCAGAAAGTGGTACCTTACTTATAGTACCTAGTACAGGTATAAGGTAAGCTAGATAGGTAAGGTAAAGTACCTAGTGTAAGTACTCAGAAATGATTCAAGAGGAACATACCTATTATTGGATGTTTCTCAAAATCAATTGGGAATAGAAAATAGTTAACTTCAAAAGCTTCTTTATAAGGTCGATACATTAAGCTCTGCCGATCATGCGCCTTTAATGTGTTGTTTATGCCAACTATAGGAGGATAGTAACGAAGTACCCTCATCTCATTTGCGGGTTCTAAATTTGACCAGTGAGCGCCGGGTCCAGCGGAGAATGCCAACTAAAAAGAACCTCCCGAGTTGCGCGCCATATAAAAATCTCAACTGCGACGCCTCAACTCGCAAGCTCTATCATCTCTCACTCCTCACTTCAGAACTGCTCTTCATTCTACGCTGGGGCTCTTTGTCACTCAATTCTCCAGCCCTGAACATCGCCTACCCAGCACCAAGATTGTTCCAGCCACCCGGGTCAAACGCGACCTTTCCTTCAGATCATAAACAGTGAAAAACGCAATCTTGTCCTAGAACAAGTTGATCCACAGTCTCACAGCTGCTTCTGTACCAACTCAAAGCGTTGACAATGGATCCTGTTGGTCAGCAGCAACAGCCTCAGGGCGAACAACCTGAACTCAATGCTTTTGGTAAACTCACTGCTCAGTTCCTGCAGTACGGAGCCAATGCATCCAACAACATTTCAAATGCTTTCGAGAGCATGGATACAAAAGCATGGATTCGTCTTACTGTCATTGTTGGTGGTTATATGCTACTTCGTCCTCTCTTCCTTAAGTTTGTCACCAAGGGGGCTGTCCAGAAAATGGAGGATGAGGATGCCCGGGAGAAGCGCAAGGCCCAGATCTCTCCCAACGAATTACGCGGGTTGGTTGAAGATGAGCCTGAAATTGACGAGGAGGGCGATGGTACCGGTGCCGATTGGGGTCAGAAGGCTAGAGTGAGACAGAGGACTATGTTGAAGGACCTACTCGAAGCCGAGGAGCGCCGAAGGGAAGAGGAGGAGGACGACAAGGACATTGCCGACCTCCTGGAGGACTAGACATCTCATTATCTGGGTTGTTTGGGCGCATCGATACGGAGTTACTGGTTTGGCTGATCGAAATTGAAAGGAGCATCATATCATGAGTTGGCAATCACGTCACCTGGACTGATTGTATGTCTTAGTTTACTATTTCGATACCTCAACTTTGGTTTCTTAGAAGAGTCAATATTCATCGTTTTGCCTTTTTTGACGCTCTACAGGCGACGAACATTTTCATATTCTCCCAGCATGCCCCGATAATCAATTGTAATGTTCAATAATAACAAGAGCCTCTGCCCGAACGTGGTTAACGTTGACCCAGGAACAGAGTTACCTACTATAGGTCCATGTTCTATATCATAGAGGTGCTGACACAGTTGACAAGACACCAAGAGAGCCTCAATTCACCGATCAAAATCAATCACGGGCTGCAAATGAGAGACAAGGCAAATTGTTTTTGACTAACGTGCAAGTTTCTTAAGTATTCCATGATTATCAGCAAGGGTAAACCGAAGTATGTATAAACATCCTTGTCTATTGGGCAGCTAGGGCAGATCTACTTTGACTTTTCTTAAGTAACTTTAATTGCCGAGTAAGGCATGGAAATCAGTGTAAGGTAGCAGGATTAGCCCTTAACATGATGGGAATTGCGCCTCATGAAATATGTTAGAATTGATGATATCGGCATCCATTATTGTCAGATCCAGTTATCAGAACTGATACTAACCTGGAGTTATCGCGGGACGATATCTGAGGCGCATAATCTAGTGGCATGGTAGATTTACATCTGTTATATTACTCTGTACAACCACTCAATGCTGCATAAAATGCTCTGTCCGGTTACCGAGACATGATATCCGTGATCCATTTCACGGTGACACGTTACCTTGAGCAAATCGGTGATTTTCCAAGGTGGCTTGAATGGCGTGCAAACCGAAACGTAGGAGGGGCAACCTGGCGGGGGTGTTGGAGGAGGGGTGACAGGGCAGATGCCCAGCTGCCACCAAGAGGTACTTGAATTTATGTAATCCCGCAGGCGAGTCGTCGGGTACTTCATGTGACGCTATATCTTCTGTCTACGTGCTTCGATTTGGACCCAAGCTGCGCCCCAAGGCGTCTCCGACACCGTCTCGTACTCTTCTGACGTTGCCGCCTTGAAATCAAAACCATAACCAACCCGAAGCCGACCGTGGCACCTTTTCTGCATTTTTATCTAGGTTGCAAGACGTTGCATTATAGTTTTGGCTCCAACATTCACTTAGAGCGTTTCTTAACGGCTGATAGACTTGCGAACTACCTATTTTCGAGCGCCCGCACCAATAACAACAACCCAACCTTCCCGTCTCCAGCAGGCCTGCGCGACAATAGAAAACAAACATCAGCAAACTGCCCGAACTGCGACCTGACCTAGCAGATCTGTTCGGTTGTCTTTCGTTTAATAATCCGTGACCGCATTTGCTGTTCCTGTTTTCTTGGATGTATCATGATTTCGTGCTGCCCAGACATATAGACGCAACATGAGCGAATCGTTTGACATACAGAACCTCCTTCAGACGGGATACTTCACAACTTCTCGAGCCAAGAGTCCGAAGCCGTATGCTCACCAAAATCCTACTACAAAACCACTACTTACACAGAAACATAGACCGTCATCGCCAAAGTTGGATGATCGTCCTTCCTCCCAACCTCCACCATCGCAACAGCCACCATATCAGCTACCGTATTATCCATTAATACAACGACCACAGACCGCCGTACCGGCTCGAGTATCGAGAGTTAGACCGCCGCCTCCATCTGTTGAGGATGAGGAAATATCTCTCAAGCGAGAGCATGGCGTGTGCCTCTCTAAGCATCAAGAAGAGGAGCCTCCATCTCGTGGAGATGTTGAACAAAACCCTATGATAATGGAAGTCCACGAATATAACCCAGAGCGGCGTTTTGTTATTCTGACAGGATCGTCGAGCGGTTCCGAAGGCGGTGAAACAGAGAAGAGGGCTGGGTCCGACAGGAGGCGTGAGGCGGAGAGAAGGACAGAAGGGGACCGACGCAGTGTGCCAAGCAGGAGAACTGAACAAGAGCGAAGATCTGACCCTGAACGAAGATCTGACCCAGAAAGGAGGAACGAAACAAAAACTCCTCGGGTTGAGCGGTTCGAAAAATCTCAAAGGAATGAGCGACCTGAACGGCAAGACAGGCCATCAGGTGACGCATACACGGACACAAGATCTAGCCGGAAATACGACACTAACCTTAAGGCTGATGCGACAACGAGCAGAGAACGTAGTCGGCCGCCCTTAGAAAAGCGACGCAGTAGGCAGGACTTGCCTCGACTTGAAACTGAGTTCAGAGAAGACCAACTGCCTGAGAAGTATCGTACTCGTCCTTCAGCCCCAGTCAGCGGCCGATATGGCCAGCCTCCAGCACGACCTCCCAAGATTCCTCTTGACCCTCAACTTGCCCCTGAAGTTATTAAGAGTAGTGCCAGCGGGCGTGATCAAGCGTACTATGGTCAATCTCAGACTACTTCTCGCAGGTCTCCTACTCGACCAGGCCATGTCTCAAGCATGCCAAATGAACGACTATACGATAATGGTCACACTCGTAACTCGTCAACCGCTTCCAACTCAAAACGTTCATATATTGAGCCTGAGAAACCGGCACGTCCGCTTTCGAAAGATCGGACTGGGGATGCATCAACTCGTCCCCTATCGAAGGAGCGAGTTGATGAAAAGCCTGCCCGTCCACTCTCAAAAGAAAGAGTGGCGGTAGAGCCCTCTTTTCGGGGCGATTACGGACCAAGAAGTAGCAAGAAGGAGACATCGCCCTCTTATGGAAAGACTGATCGTGAAGATTTTGGACGATCGTCAACATATCCTCTTCGTGAGCCTGTTCGGGAGCCAACAATACGCCGTGATGAGCGTCGCGATGAACGTGGCGATGACAGCCGCTCTGGTGACGATCATCCAAAGGGTCCACGAGAACTTCACCCAAGACGTAAGAAATCTGTCGTGTTGCAGGATGAACGAGATTCTCAGCCAAAGCTGGAAAAGGTTGATGCGCCAAGTGGTCCTAGATTGAGGCCACGAGGGCCCACGATGCCGATTCCAATCGCTATCCCTACTGGCTCGACAGTCTCAGACGATTTTACTCAAAATTTGCGGCCTGCGTCGACGTTTCCAGTTTCTCGAGATGAACATGTTCTTCCAGAAAGGCCTAAAAATGAGCTCCCATACCCTGTGGATGATGACACTTTGATCGACCCGTTTGATACCCGCGGCAAGCCTGAAAGGACTGGTAGGCCACGATCCCAATACGACCCAGAACCAAACATATCGATGCCCGAGATGCCGACATCCATTGCCATTGGTACCGAAACACCACTCGAAGCTAGGCCAGCGTCAGCCATTCCATCCGCTGCTCGTCCTCCGCCTTCGGCGCAGTCATGGCAACCCCCGACCTTTGATCCCAACCGAGATGGAGTTCGCCTTGAGAGACCGATGGGATCTGTTCGGCGTCACTCCGAACATCAAGAAGCGACAGGTGTAACCACCTTTCCCGAGTGCCGCCGCAAGCACCCCGTCGCAGGTTTGGTGGACTGGCTTACACTGCCTCATACAGACTTCAACATTTGCCCAGACTGTTATGGTTCCGTGTTTGCAAAGACTGAGTACCGAAAACCATTCCAACCGATGCTTCGCCCCTCAGCACAAGCAATTGCATGCGATTTTGGCCTTGGACCATGGTATCGCATTGCCTGGCTCCTCACCCTGAAGAATGAACTGCCGGATTTACGACTCTTTCATGAGGTTGCTAACGCCATATCTACCACTCACAGCCTTCCTTGCCCCGGAGATAGAGTCACCACACGCAATTGGCTAACACTCTGGAACCCATATACTCGACAGCCTGTATATGATTTTACCATATGCCCTCAATGCGCTAAAATCATTCAGGCACTGTTTCCCAATCTGACGGGTATTTTCATTCCTTTGGACTCCCGTTCAGAACCCACTAGAGGACTCTGCGCTATGCGTTTCAAGCCCAAAAGGAAGCGATTTGTCATGTACTTTGACGCCATGGAAACGACTTCAGATCAAGCTCGTTTGGAACAAGAAGAACCAGACCTAAACACTCTTGCACAAGAAGTCGAAAAGATGGCTGCAGTGAGCGAGTGTCAAGAGGATAAGCCTATCACCAACGGACACTGGCATATCATGCAGTACCTCCGGCAGTTCTCCGTCTGTGGCGAATGTTTTGACGAGGTTGTGAGGCCATTGATCAAGGACGATAATGTCATCGCTCGCAACTTCTATATGAAGCCGCAAAAGCTGCCACTTGCAACCTGCCAGCTCTACTCTAATCGGATGAGAGAGATTTTTAGAAAGGCGTGCAGATGGAATGATCCTAAATACTTAGAGGCTAAGGTGCTTGAGAGGATGGACATCGAAGCGATGATTCACGAGAAGCTGGCCAAATTGGATAGGTCCAAACATGAAGATGAGGATTGGGTTGAAGAACAAGTTGATAAGTATATCCAAGAATGGAAGAGGTGGGAATAATGGAAATGGCACGTTGGATACGGTAGGATAGGATATCTGCATCTAAGAGTATCTAGGCGGGCATAATGATGACATGTACTTATGCTACGGCGGAACGACTTGGATGAGCTGTATATGAGAAAGAATGGCTCCGACTTATATAATATCCGTGTTGTACCGACTTATGTCTAAGCAGACTTCTGATACTAAGTGATGCTCTCTGTCTATTGACCATGCCCCCACTTGGTAGCATAGTACAGATAGCACTGCCTATACTGTGCAACTGCAAATTCGCTAAGTTAAGTGGGGCAGACTTAGGGTCTCTCCGCCCACCAATTTTCATAGACCGCAAAATATCCTAAGTGAAATTTCGTGAGCCTTGCCTGTAACCTCCCATTCCATCACCAATTTCGACGCCGCTCGACCCGAGGTAAGACCTCAACACCAAGTGTTGGAATTAATCTGGACCTTTCTTATACTGACTCAAGCTTCATCAACAGGTCCAAGTCTCAACCTTCACAATGGCTTCGCGACCTACCGTCTCTATCATCGGCAAAGATGGTGCTCCCACAGGAGCTACCCACGCCATTCCCGCCGTCTTCACCAGCCCGATCCGACCGGACATTGTCCAGCAGGTTCACACCGGTATCGCTAAGAACAAGCGACAGCCTTATGCTGCGAGCGAGAAGGCTGGTCACCAGACCTCTGCCGAGTCCTGGGGAACTGGTTAGTGCATGACATCTCATTTTGATATTATGGTTCTGGAGGGGAATTTTCTGTGGGCGGGGAGAAGAATGGCAGGGAGAGACCGCACATTCTTTTGGGAAAACACCACGACGACAAACAGAACAACTGGCTAACCTAATTGCGAACAGGTCGTGCCGTCGCCCGTATCCCCCGTGTCTCGGGTGGTGGTACTCACCGTGCTGGTCAGGCCGCCTTCGGTAACATGTGCCGCTCCGGTCGCATGTTCGCCCCTACCAAGATCTGGCGCAAGTGGCACATTAAGGTCAACCAGGGCCAGAAGTAAGTGGATTGAGAATGAGTATCGAAATTGCCGGGCTAACATGTTAAACTAGGCGATACGCCGTCGTCTCTGCTCTCGCTGCCTCCGCTGCCGTTCCCCTGCTCCAGGCCCGTGGCCACCAGGTCAACTCCGTCCCCGAGGTTCCTCTGGTTATTGACTCAGCTGTCTTCGAGGGTGCTGCCATTGCCAAGACCGCTGCTGCTCTCGGCCTCTTGAAGGCTGTTGGCGCTGGTGCCGATGTCGAGAAGGTCAAGAACTCCAAGAAGCTCCGTGCTGGTAAGGGCAAGCTCCGTGGCCGACGCCACCGCCAGCGACGTGGTCCTCTTGTTATCTACGACCCCGAGACTGACGGCAAGGAGCTCGTCACTGCTTTCCGCAACATCACTGGTGTCGAAACCTCTCCCGTTACCGCTCTTAACCTCCTCCAGCTCGCTCCCGGTGGTCATCTCGGTCGCTTCATCGTCTGGACCTCTGCCGCTTTCAAGGCCCTCGACGAGATCTACGGTTCCACCACCGAGGCCTCTGCCCACAAGCGTGACTTCCTCCTCCCCTCCAACGTTGTCTCTCAGGCCGACCTCACTCGTCTGATCAACAGCTCTGAAATTCAGAGCTCTCTCAACGCTCCTAAGGGCGAGGCTGTCACCCGCCGATCTGCTGTCCAGAAGAAGAACCCTCTTAAGAACAAGCAGGTCATGCTTCGCCTGAACCCTTACGCCTCCGTGTTCGCTCAGGAGGCTCAGAAGAAGCAGAACTAAAATATTTCTCAACTTGCTGGGTGTGCAGCGGGTTAAGACGGAACTGAATGACGGGTCTTGCATGGTTTGATATCGAGGCGTAATGGCTTCTTTGAAGGTTGAGCTCTCTTAAAAATGAATCAGAGATTTGATATGAATTACAGCTTGGCTCGGCATTGGTTCCTCAACTTGATGATTGTCGCCGTAATTGTGAAACTCATCTTGTCACGTTTGCCATGAATGTGATTCTTGTGAAGTGTGCCGCGGTGATTCTAAAAGTAACAACCTACACCCAATTCCTGTATTTGTTGATTTACTGTATTATCCTTTCTGCTGGCCATACATCATGTTCAATTGAACTGCCAATAAGCCTGACCATCCTTTTTTGCTTAATCCTCTTTTAATCAGTACTCTTTGTTCAGTAATTGAACTCTGATGTTCTCATTTCTAGCTAGATAACTCCTCGAGCAGCTTCTCAATCTGTGCAGTATCCTTAATCTTGAAGAAATCCTGCACCGAGCGCGCGAATCTCCATGAGCCACCATCAATGTTCTCATCACTCTCCGCTGCAAAGCACAGTCGTATATACTGCCAGCCACGCTTTTCCCGAATCTCTGGTGTAGCACTGAACATGCTACCAGGGCTACCCAGCACCAGATGAGGCGCATGAGTACTATGGATAAGAAACGCGTTTGCCAATACGGTGCCATCAATGAAAGGCGCAATATCGCCACCTTCGGTCTTGTAGAGAGGGTGCTTCTCGAAATGGACACGCACCCAGACAAACATCCCTCCACGAGGCCAGTCAAAATCGAACAAGCGTATCTTGCTAATGACGTCCCAATCTAAGTCTGGATTTTGAGACGTTGACTGCCTAAGTTGGAATGCGTTGTCCTCGAGGATGGAGCACATTCGAGTCATGCGACGCTCGTACTCACCACGAAGGCCCTCAAGCCAGCGTACCCAGCCATCAAGCTGCCAGCCTGTGAACGAGGGTTTCTCTGAGGCGGGGAGAGAGAGAAAATTGTCAAGAGCAGACGAGTGAGAGCCTAGAATAGCTTGGGCAATGAGTGCTTGGACGAAGCCAGAGGGTTGACCAGTGCTTGTCTCTGCGATTCTATTCCACAAAGGTTAGCTTTCAAGGATGAATTACACAAATACAAATAGCATACCGAGTGAGGCGCTCAATGATTGCGGGTTGTGCAGTGACATAACCTAATCGGGAGCCAGGAGCAACGGTCTTGGAAAACGTATCGAGACGAATGACACGACCGTCAACGTCAATGCTAAGATATGATGGAACCAGCGAATCGATAAAATCGTAGCCAGATGATATGACTGTCTTGTGTGTATCAACTGCCGCGGGGGCATCATAGCCCCTTGCTTTGGCTTCTTTTGTCGCAGCAGAAGGGAACTGCAGATACCAATAAGGGTCATCCTCAACAATGATGATGTCGTACTTGCTTGCAAGAGCGTACACCTCTCTTCTTCTCTGGATACCTACAACACCACTGGTGGGATTATCTCCCATACTATAGTGGCCAGTTAGTAAATACGAAGGCTTTGAAGTAAATCACTCACGTCACTGTGTATAAGAAATGTGGCAATCGCCCGTTGCGAGGATTCCAGTTCTCGAGCACCTCTCGCAGACCACCAGATCCCTCAACTATCATGCCTTCTTCATCAATCTCAACTGGAACAATATTGACTCCAAGAGGTCGAGCTTGAGTGAGGATGTTGCCAAAAACGAAGGTCTCACAGAGCATTCCTGGCCGCTCGGCCACAGGGTGCACTCCCTCATACCAGGGGTCAACTAGGAGCTGAAGGACCTTCGAGAATCCATCCGTAGCGCCATCGTCGAGTATAACATCGGCACCACCTTCGTACGGAACGTTTGGGTGGAGCACTTGGTTCGTGAACTGCCGGATGAAAGAGTGCAAAGGAGGATAGCCAGTCACCTGTCCATACTGGAGGGCAGTGGCAAGGTCAACCTTTTTGGTCACATCTGGCTCGTTCAGAACCTTAGGTATGGAGATACGCGATGATGTCTTCTTGTAGTCCGGATTTTTCGGGGCGTTTTTGTCTGGGCTGTTACCTTGACTATGGCTAACACTGCTTGATATAGACTGGATTGATTCATCAGGTTTGTCGGGATAATTCGGTGAGGGCTCCCAACGGTCCGCGTTAGATATCTGGGCTTCCAAGGTATCGAAAGGGAAATATTTAACATTCGGCATTCCTACCGGCCGTGTTAGTATGAACATGTAAGACGGAGGGTAAAAGCTTAAGGTTTCGGTGTCTCGGAGCCGGGATCGTCCATCACCGGCCGAAACCAAAGCTCACCTCCAGCCAAATTGCTGATTCCAGGAATCTGCATGAATTTGTAAAACGCTTTGATATTGCTTGGCTTGTGCTTTCTGGCTACTATCGAGAAGAGGTGCGACAGGTCCCTGGGTGGAGGCAAAGCTTGGAGAGCTGCCGCAGCTGGCGAGGCCAGAGCTGTAACATCAGTTGTGGATGGTGCCATTCCCAGGAACGAGGCCAGTTGACTTTTCAGAAATTGAAATGATTTCAAATAGTGACTTGAAATATGTCAAGAGAAGCAGAAATCAAGGAATAAGATATGACAAGGGAGATAAGAATGAATGTTCTTTTCCCCTCTTCAAGTACCCTTGACGTTTCTTCGCGTAACTCTAACCGGATGTTCTAATCATAAGGCAACCCAACTATTGTCCTGGCTAGATAGCCTAGGTTGGATCGGACTTGTTCAATCGCACTCCCGATGGCCGAATTGCCCCAAAACGTTGTATCCATGATCCTTCTAGCTGCATTACAAATACAACCCCGACTCCCGTCATTCTAACCCACCATCACAACATTATTTGCACTCGCACCATCCCGAAAGACCCCATAGTTTGCCGAATCGGATATGGCATGTGTGGGAACCACCACCAACAGTTTGTTTGACAGTTTCAGTCCCCTGTCCCAAGCACCCTATCACATCGTCTAGGGTAAAGATGATATCGAATCGCAACGTCTTAGACAAATGGCGATATTGTATTGCGAATTTCTGTAATACCTCGTCTTTACGTCTGAATCACATATCGTTTCTCCCCTTTTCCGAATGAGGCCGAGCCCCAGGCTCATAGTGAAATCCAATCTCCTCGAGAGTTAGAGCCTTGCAGCCTAGTTGCTCGAATCTGGCTTTCGCGTCGAGAAAAATACTGCGCTGCCACATAAGCTCGCCATTCCAGTACGGCGGCTCTTTCCCTGGCCGCTTGGCCGCCATAACCCAATCATGCAATTTGTTGATATATTGGCCATCTTCGTTAGGACCAAACACATGTAGAGCGTCACCCTCCTTCTTCTCCAATGCCTGACTCCAAGCTTCCATGGTTTCCCGAGTCGGGAGTTCGATGTTGTTAGACCACACAGCCGAGAACAAAGCCGCTTGACTCTCGCTTAATGGCCAAGGGGCTGCTTTCATGTTGAGGCCGGGGAAAACAAGGGTTGGATGCTGAATACTGAAAATGTGTTGATACAATCCGTGCACACCTCGGCCTGTGGTAATGAGCTGGTGGCCTAGATCCTGAAGAAATGGAAAGCTATAGAGAAAGCCGGTGCAAAAGATGATGGCGTCAATATCCGTCTCAACTCGACCATCCTTGAAACGTATACCTTTCTCCTCTACTAGGAACTCCTCCACTTCAGCTGATTCTACACACCCGGAGTGAGCTAGTCGATCTGGGGGCGTAGGGTGTCGCACAGACAAGATAGTAGGTTTTTTACACTCCTGATTGATCTGGAAAGCGATGTCGAGGCCGGATGGACCATTGCCAATCACAACTACCTTGCGGTCTCTAAACGGGTAGGGAGTGCGATACTGTTTAGAGTGTGTGATTATTCCGGGGTACGCCTCGTTAAACTCTTTCAAGTTCTTCATATTGGGCACAAAGGGTGTAGAGTAGTGGCCGTTTGCAACAACAACGGCGTCAAAGATACTCGTGTTTATGTTGTCGTTATTGATAGTTGATTGTGTTTCAACTTCCCACCTGTCCCGACCATCTTGCACTTTCAGAGTCACCCTCTCGACACGCTGACAGAAACGAATTAGAGGTGTGACATCCTCGGCATACTTGGCCAGATATTCCTCGATCATAGGCCTCTCAGGGAATAACTTGGAGTCCTCGGGAAAGCCTTGGTTGGAAAAGCTCATGACTTCCTTTGGAATATTGGCATGTAGATTTTCATACATCGGCGAAGTGAATATCGGCGCTGATGTCGAATTCCATCTGATAGGGTTTTCACGGGGGCAATAGGGATCCTCCTGGGGCACAGGACAAGTTCCTGGCGCAAGCCCATAGTAACGCCAAATGCCACCAACATGGTCCTGCTGTTCGAAGATGGTGATGTCCTGAAAACCCTGCGCAATGAGGTATTTCGCAGCCGCAAGTCCAGTAGGACCAGCCCCGATGATTGCGATTTTGTTGATGTCGAAATGCGTCGGCTGAGTCAGAGAGCCCATACTGTGCTAAAGAAATAAGGTAAACAATAAGGCAGCCTCCCGTCCCAGACACGATCCAATGCTTCACTTGTGTAACGTTCTGGAACAGAAAGAAGAGGTTGATAAATAAATAAATAATCGATACGGTGCCTAGGTGATCAAATTCTTCTATGAACAAGCCCGGAAAGAGTCATCAATCTTCCCTTGCCATCGAGACAGGTCTAAATCTGAGTGGGGGTGGAAACTATTTCGATCTTCTCCCGACTCTTTTTACTGCTTCTGTTAAGTCATGCTGGTTTCGGTGAGCTCCCATTGGAAGTCCTGGCCGGTTGTCGGCCCCAGAGCCGCCTCAGACGCTCCAGAATGTGGTGATTTTCGATGACAATGATAAACTGATAAGCCTGAGCTAGTGCGGGCTTCACCGCCTTCCGTTTTTGAGTAGATCCCCACCACAGCTTGCTTTCGGCTTTCCTCCTTCCTCGGAAGCTTGCATATCGATTTCATTGTTCCAATAATTCATATATCGACGAACAAATCAGCGCCTCGAACGCGGTTAACGGCAGCGGAAGCAACGAAAATACGAGATGCAACAAACATAAAAATATATCCGCGACAAAAAAAAAAAGAGTGTGCTGCACATGTACTGATAAAGCAGCACAATCCCTTTGGGTTTTCAGTTCTTGCCAACGCGACGGACGTTGCGACAAAGTCACGATGAACAACTCGCTGCCCACAACGTCTCTGCTCGATCAAGGCGAACCTATATCAATCGCCCAGCTCAGTCCAGATGTCCCAAACCAAGACAAACGGGTTATATTTGGCACGGTTACCATTACATGGCCATTTAGTATCCTCAATAAGTCTATCGCATTTCTTTTAGCTGAGCGAGACTTTCAACGCCGACGCGAAAATGGCCAGGTAAGAATACGGTTTCATGGCGCAGCTGCTAAGGTGATTGCAGATGCATCGCTGGGGGCAGGCGATGAGGTTCGCGTGAGTTTGCAGGGTGTCAAGTGGGAGAAGAATGAAACACAGACTCAAGTCGCAGGAAGCACTCTAGCATGGCAGCTCGAATTCACAAATCGCATGGTACTTGGCATTCGCCGACCTGAAGAAGCACAAGGCATGTTGCTTGATATCGACACCCCAGTTGCGGAGCCAGAAACGACCGCCAACGGTCAAAGGGATGGTACCGAGCAAGTCCATACCCTCACACCCGTCCCCGATCAACCTACCACGCCTACCCCTTCATCTCCCAAACTCACTTTGCCAGCGAAACGAAATGCTTCTTCAACTTCGGACCCTCTTGAATTCGCTTCGCCTGCTTTTCTCAAGCGAGCGCGTGTGTCTTATGGGGCGTTATTCGAAGGAGACATAGACATGTTCGATGACGATGTTGGCAGGGCCAAATCGAAAAAGCGCACCCGGTTCAGTCTACCTGCCAACGCCTGGCGATACATTAGTCGATCCCCCAGCCCTGAGCCCGACAATGCCCGCGAAGAGGCCAATGACGAAGGGTCCCATGCGAATGGTATCTCGCAGCCCAACGGCGATAAGGAAGATTCTACCATGAGTACGCCACAGCAACCGACAATGGTTGATCAGGGCAGTCAAACAACATATGTCGACTTTACTCCAATGGCCAGCGTGCAAGTTTTGGCTGAATCAAGACCAACTTTTGGATTTACGCAGACAACTCCAACACCATTCACCCGGACGAGACCTTTTGAGAGGGATGATTCTATTATCAACCAGCCTTTGGAACTTCCAGGAGACTCGACAACACCACATGGGATGCCACCTGGAACAGATCAAAATCTGCTCAGTCCCACGCCAAATAACATGAACACCAATATGGCCTTCAGCTTTACTCCACAGGCCGTACTCTTCCCTCAAGGTCCAGGATTATTTTCGGAACAAAATGTTCAAGATACTATAACAGACTCGCCCAGTCACGTATCGGGAACTGTAGACTATCCGGCCGAGTTCCTAGAAACCGAACCGCCTCACAATGCTGTGCAAGTTCTTACAGGTCTTGCTACTCATGAACAACAGAGGGCTGTTGTTCATCAAATCCCTTTTGTTACTGAGCCAGCGTTTCACTCTGCATTCGCCACGACTATGCAACCCCCTCAGACTCCGTGGGCTGTCACATTGTCGCCTCAACCACGCTCTGAAGTTGCTAGTAGCGACGCTGAGAATCCAGTGGAAATTCTGAGCTCTTCACCATCTAGAGATCATGGGTCGCGGAAGTTGAGTGAAGACCGCCAGCCCTCTGCCTCAAGAGAGGACACGGATATGAACATAACTGCAAACGCATCTCCTGAACCGACACTTGAGGAACCGGCAAGTGAAGCTGAGTATTATCGCGACGGTGGCGATGAGCCTGGTGATGATTACGACCTAAGAAAGTACTCCCGTACGCACGATGACGACGACGACATTGAGACGTCTGAAGAGGAACCTGATCTGGATAGCAACGACCCTGATACACAAATCATGAATCCTGAGAACGATGATGCAGATGATGATGAAGATATCGTAAACCAAGAGGAGTACCTCGACGACGAAGAAACTGACGCGTACGAGCAACGATTCGACGTCGAAGGAGAAGAGCACGAAGAGTCGGAAGGTGATGCAGAAGGCGAATATTACTCAGATGAAGATGATTACTACGATGAAAATGTTGAAGGAGAGTATGCAGATGCCCGCCCTTCTGCTCCACTTGCTTCTCAAGCGCCTATCATCATCGACTTGCTTTCGGATTCAGAAGATGAAGATGAAGAAGCGCCGGAACCAGAACCAAGACCAGAGACACGAATGGACGCCGAGGTCGAGAACGAAGAAAAAGCGCCAGTACTTGAGACAGAAGAGGAGAAAACATCAATAGCTTTCGGGATAAAAGAAGATGAGATGACCAACGAAGCGGAAAACCAACATCTATCGCAGTTTGAGGCGAATGAGGAGCCCCTATCTTCTACTAAAGAGAAGTCAGAGCAAACAATAGAGGGGGAAATTACTGTTTGCGAGCAGATGGCTCCACTGAAAGAGCATCGAGTTTCAACACCTCTTGATGAAAGCTCGATCAAACAAGAAGCTGAAGTGGCTGAGGCCGCTATTGATACAATCAAAGATACGGATTTCAACGACATCACAGACAAGGGAAAGCCTCATGCCGTTTCATCTGCCCAAAAGGAGTTTCCTAGAGCAGAAGAATCGCAACGTCGCGGCCACAAAGCTGAAGAAATACCAAGTTCAGCGGAAGCGGAAGCATGTGACATCGATATGGAAAATGCTCCTCCACTGCTCGAAGAATCAAGAGGGCACGACACAGAGGACATTGCTCCAGCTCAATCCACGGAGAAGAACCTACTAGACGAGGCAGCGGTTGTGCGCGATGAGATTATCGAGGCTATGGATGTTGATGAACCATCTCATAGACCTGGGGACCACACTACCGGCCTTAAGAAGACCCCAGCAGTGGAAATTGTTGAGACCATTGTTGATGTCAGCGAAGAAGTACACGCCACGACGACAGAAGCTCCACATGAAACATTGATAGATATTCAAGAGTCATCTTCACAGCCAAAAGAGATCCTTTCCGATAGTGGTCGATCGCCGAATGTTCCTGAAACTGGGCTTTTGTCCAGGGAGAGTAAAGATATGGCCTTGGAGAGCCAGGAAAATAACAAAACTCAAAATATTGAAGGCCCTCAACACTCCGAATCGCATGATACCATGCCGGACCACTCGTCAGAGGTAGCAACTCGAACAGCTTCTCAAATGGCTAGCGTCTTGGACCAGGTTGGTAACGGCGAAGTTGAGAAGGCAAACGATGAGGCACAGCCTGGAAATGATGGCCAAATTTCACCTCCATCAACACAGGATCCTAAGGTCCAGACCCGGCAAAAAGACAGCATCCATGTCTCGCACCACGGTGCTGCCGAACAACCTCCCTCTCCTGGTGACACACAGCAGCTCATGGAGGTCGAAATAGTGGACACATTGCGTATTGTCACCCATTCCAATCAGACCGCTGAGGAGGAGGAAGGACCAGAGGACCAGATCATGGCTGAAATTTTACAACAATCTCCCATTCGACCCGCATCACACCTTTCTACAGACTCGGCTTTGTCCCCTGTAACGTCGCAAGCCAGACCGCCTCACCAGACTGCACCGGCCGATGGGTCGTCTGTAGTATCTCCCAAAGATGCTGAGGCAGTATCTGAGATTGTTGTCGCCAAGTCTTTGCGACCTCGGCGGCACAAGTCAACCAAATCATTAGATGGCAACGGCGACGGCGATCCCAGTCTTGCGCTTATCACAAGTACACCCACATCGAATCCAGCGGATCGTGGTAGCAAGCACAGCAGTCCAGCCACATCAAGCAGCAAGACGCGCAGCAAGACGCACCGCGATGATCCCAGCATCCAATTAGCAGGCGGCTCAGTGCAGGCAGACACAAAGAACAAAGGCAAGAGAAAAGCAACCGATGATGAGAGTGTTCACGGCGTAGATAACAATTCTCCGGGGTCACAACGAGTGCTGCGTCCGAGGAATGATCATGGCGACCCTAGCATACTGCTTGCTAAAGGCTCAAGTCCATCGACTCGACAGACTAGAAGTCAGAAGACTCCAGATCCAAAGCGAGAGACCCCTAGACGTGAAACTCGCTCGGTGTCGCGAAGCTTTCAGCGGCAAGAAGATTCCCCGAATTTGTCATTCGTCTCACTGAAGTCGCCTTCTATTGCTGGCTCTACTGCGACTGTGCCTGAGGAGGAGGATGTCAAAACTCTCAAAATGCACTTAGTCAAAACCCTACGGACCACCTTACCCGACTTTCTGTCGCTTAAAATGCTCAGCAGGAACTCGATCGACAAGATGACGGATATTCTTGCGGTAACAACGCAAACTCCGCCACATCCACGCCGACCAAAACACGGCCCCCGGGATTTCATGCTCACTTTGTGTCTAACCGATCCATCAACCGCGCCGACCCAGGTCCGTGTGGCCCATATTTTCCGGCCCCATCTGACATCACTGCCGGACGTCGAGAGTGGGGATATCATTCTGCTCCGGCGGGTCAAGGTGGTGTCAATGAAGGACCGCGGCTTCGGCGTCCGTTCAGAAGATGGTTCGTCATGGGCAGTCTCAAAATTCAACGAACAAGAAACTCTTACCCAGGTCAAGGGTCCACCTATTGAAGTTACCCCAGAGGAGATCGAATACGCCAAGGGTCTTCGGCATTGGTGGAGCCTCCAGGATGACAACGCTATGGGCAAGATCGAGTCGGCGTCCCGGAAGCTGACCGAGGCGGGTAAAGAGAACGCCAAATGAGTGGACATATATAGGAAGTATCATCATGGATTGGAGAACGCGGTAGGGGTTCTCCCGGCAGATAGAAAAGGTGCTTAAATGCATTGCTTTCGTTTACATATATTGGAGATATATAGCAGTCGATGTCTTGGGAGCAGGTGAAGTCAGCAAGTAAGCATTTGCTTTATGAAGATAGCTGGTGGAATTACAGCATTCTACAGCTGAAAATGTAAGATAGCCTAATATTATCATCATTCTTGTAATTTAGAAATCTTTGTGTCACCGCCCAATACAGACACGAGCACATCAGTATATCAAATCCACTTATGCCGAGGGTATGTTCACCATGTGTAAACTGTAGGCAAGCTTAAGTTTTAAGGTACAAGCAGGGCGGATCATCCGACATCGGGGCTATGACTCTTTGGGGAGTTTCTCAAACACGTGCGGCTCGTGACAATTGATGCTCGTGTAATTGCAACTCGGCCTAGAGTTATGGGAGGCATCAAGTACAAGGTTTAGCGGAACGAGGTAATCTGGGGGAACGGATGCTTCAAGCCAGACAAGTGGATATGAGCTAGGACGAACGGCAACGGGATTTCCCCAGATGTCAGACGGATATGTTATGACAATGATAGCACTGGATGTAAGGTAAGGCCCTTGAAGGCCAGCTAGTTCTATGGAGTAGACATATTTAGCACGGAGCCGCACCCTCGGTACCTGTCCGTGGGTGGGGGAACACGCCTCAGATATTCTCTGGGGTTTAAATTGAGCTTGCTAGACTTTCTGTTTGTAGAGGGGTGTGTTGGTTTATGTTAAGCGAAGCCGCTTTGAAGAACGTGGTTGCAGGTGACGTTCAATTTTACTGATTATAGTAATAGTTGCCATGCCCTGGTTCTGGATCAAATACATGTGAGGCGGGGTAGCTCCTCGTTCTCAAGAGAGCTCGGGGAGTGGAAGGAGGGTCGGGGAAATGGAACATGGCGAATATGTAAGAGTTGATTGATCTCAAGGAGAAGCTTGGGGTGTGCATTGAACGAGCTATCCCAGTCTGGCTGGTCGCTAGCTATCGAACAAGTGATGGTTGTTCAGGAAAGGGCCAGTAATGCACTTAGAGCTAGACTTGATAACCACACGAATTATAGCCTGGTTTGCAATATCTTGCAATCGAGTAACATATAGTGTAGATGATGCATGATGCGGGGACATTTCCTCTGTCTGCGTCTATACCAAGAAGATGACGCCAACTCCAGGCTTGACCGAGGCAAAACGACTAAGACTTCGATGACATATGAAACCAACAGGATGCGGCTCTTCGAAACCCAAGCAGATCAACAGGGGTCAGTGATTCTCAACAGAAAGATCCCGGAACTCTGAGCCGAGTTCAAACAGGGCCAGCCACTTGTTGACCTGATCTGGTTGATATCTCGGATAACAGTGGCTTTCTGCCACCTATCGTTGAGCTGAAGATTGAAGATATTCAGTACTAGCATGACACAGTAGCTTCCTGTTGATATGATGCATTTCGGCAAGACTAGCCATTACTTGCTATTTTTGAATTTAGTACGTTGATCATCCTCTGTCCACTGGCTGACCTGATATGCTACAACGGTCCAGATACCGTGATACCGACATATACCCCGCGAAATACTTATGCTAGGAAAACATGACACGTCTTTTTCGGGAATGCGGAGAGTTGCCCGTCAGTATCAACGATATATGCAAACAGATACCGAAATGCCCCAGGGTAACACCATGTCCCGATGATGGATATACTCCTTGAGGGGACTACAATACAGAGGCCGAAGCTTGTCCGAGAACATAAGAATCAGGTGCCGTGGCTTGAATATGCGATGGCATGTATGGTCATGCAATGCATGGTTGGTTATTATGCTGGGGAGTTATTGAGTTTCAGTTTAGTCACATAATTTTTGTTGACGTTTTGGCAAAGCCCCGATCTAGGCAAGTCAACAAGATCCTGGAGAGGATAGACGAATGCGGGGTGACGGCATGGCACCCAATAGGTGGGCAAGATAGACTAGATGAATCAATATTGACTTTCTATCAGTCCTCTCGCCGTAAGCTGAGACTCAAGCTGAGTGGGAAAGGAAAGTCAAGAGTGTAATGCTCAATGAATTTTGAGATTGACACATAACAATGATTACCAATGCTTCCAGACCGAGAAGAAGAACCACTTGGAATCAATCAAACCAACTCAATTTTAGCCAGGGACCAGAGTGGAACTCAGGTGAAGGGAAGAAGGGGAAAAAAAAAAAAAAGGTCAGGCAGGGTGAGAGAAAAGTGGGGTCATATTCCTGGAGATTCCGTGGTGAGACGCGCGAGACCTTGAACCTCTAGAGGTTAGGCGTACCCGAGCATGCCCCTGTCTCGCACCTTCCCCGCTGGATCCATTAGTCGATCCCCACTATCCACATGTACATGATCCATGTACCCGCTGGAACTCTGATAAATGCATGAAATTAGTCTCTGTGGTGCCTTCCCGGACAGGTCTTCTGCAGCCTGGGGAGCCAGTGGATCGCTTTTCGGGAAGACAGCCTGAGGCCGGGGTGGTTCAACGCTTCCTGCCTGACCCGCGGGATTGCTTGTGGGCGGGCTGGGCGCTAGTAAGGGCATCCACTCGGGCAAAGTCGGAAGACTCTTTTGATAGAAACTGAGTTATTGAAGTCGGGAGACATTTCCTAGTTTTCGTCTGATCCAGGGAGGCGGAGTCCAAGGCGTGCATGTGGAATAGCAAATGAAACAGCATCTGAGCCCAAGGAGGTTTGTTGAAGTGATTTGTGATGCGACTGAGATGAAGTCAGGTATCCGAAGGAATCAACCAAACTTGATACCGTGCCTCTGAGAGTATGAGAGATGCGCATGAGCTATTGTCTCTTTGGAATAGAATTTCACTAAATGACTGATGACAATCAGATTTCATGGGTTGTAGAGTATATCTGATACGTAATGTCACTTCTCTAACACCAAACCGTTGGGGAAAGGCAGCCTAGGCGCACACCGTCAGACACTCATTTCCCTTCAATTTCAGGCCAGAGTGAAAATTCGGTGAGTCAGCCAGGGAGAACCCCATTTACGAGATCTGTTGGTAAGCATCTAAAGGTAGGTATTTGCTTTGCTCGGCTTCAGGTACATGAACTTTGCTGACCGTGTCTTACGTACGACACAAAGTGAGGACGATAATGCAGCTCAGCGTGTGCCTAAGCATGGGGCAAACGCAAGATGATGGCAATCGATCCAATCTCATCAAAAGCAAGTAAAACGGCAGCGCATGCAGGTCCAGTCTGAGTGGGTCAGTCGCACTTCTTTTTAACGGCATTGCTTCTGAGAATTGCAGTCCTGTAAACCACGAATTGGAACTTTATGCAGTCTGTGCTGTCAATGACACGAACTTTGAGACAAGTCAGTTCATAGAGAGTTAGTATCAAGAATTGTCGAATAATTGCCAGACCCTGAACCCGGTAAGGGACAACATCGTCCCGGTTGCCAGGGTTTGCCTTTGCACTTCACATGGCTCTTGGTACTGCATGATATTCAACAGAAAGTTCCCAGCTACGTGCCCCTTTCTCGGCCTCAAAGGGTCGGGCCGTTGATAGGTGGTATGATTTATATCTATGGAGTAGTCTGTGCTGTTTTTCATGTGAGTAATAAAGAAAACAATTGAAATCGAAATGTCACGAGATTTTCATCTAGACATTAACTGTCGAGGAATAGATGTTCTCGATGGAAGTAACTAATCTATATTGCCAGCTGGAGATAGTGCGCCACGAGTATCCGCAACCTTAGAACACCTCTGACCCGATTCCGCATAAACAGTAGCCACTTTGAGAAGCCAGAGGGATGGTGTGGATTCTTATTCTGTTGCTACCAGTCATAGGAAGCTGTACGATATTGAAGACTTGCCGTATAATATACATAGCATAAATATAAATCGTCTGCAGCAGCAAGGAGCAAAGAAGAACAACGAAGGAGTCCTAATTGTATTTTTAATAGCCTATACGCGCCTGTATGTGCTGTCTCGAAATGTGGATTTTAAAAGTCAGCAAGATCAGTGGACGCGTAAGGTTTTACCCTGGATAGACAAATTTAAGTTAGCAAACACCAAAATGAGTAGCGAATTAGTTAGGCTACTGGGGTCTTTAGAAGTCAGCAGGATGAGTAAAAAACACACAGAACACAAATCTCAGATTCTTCAGATTGCAGAGCTTGCAAAACACAGCGCCACAATGCCCCGTCAACCGGAGGAGCTCCCTTGGAGGGGCCTTCAAGAGTGGATATCATCGGGTTCCAGGTGGGGCTTTCGCCGGGGCCATGTGCGCCGAGTTTGATGATTGCGAACCGAGACCTTGTTCCGAAAAGCACGACATCGGGTCGCAAAGCGAGACGTGGTAAGAAGACAAGTCAAAAGAAACCAATGCAAATCAATACATGGGCATTATTCGGTGGAAGAACATGACAAGGGTTCTTGGACCTCTTTCTTGTTTTGGTTTCTTGTAATCTCCTTAACCTTGAGCTTTGAGGCTCAATCAGTACTTTACTTTCCGTTGTTATTATCCATTTATCCACATTAACACAGAAATCGCTGTCCTTTCGATCATGCCATCCCCCGTTGAATTTCATCTCGTCAATCATGTCTGACATTTTTCTTTTGCGCTTTCTAGGTTCTGGCCAGGACTTGAACAAACAAGGTATCTTGTGGAACCACTTAACTTAGCCCCCGCTGTCGGCGCCGTTGTCTCTTACTGTACCTCCTTTTTCCGTCCTCAACTCGTTGTTGTGAGTCGGTCAAAGGTTGGGCTTCTCACAGTTCTATGACTGAGCACGGCAGTCGTCGGCCTGTACCCTAGCTTACCAAAACACGAGTAAAGATATCGGCGCCGATTGAACCAAGATATGGCCGATAGCAGTTTATCTGTAGGCAATAGATAGAAGCGACTTGTTTTAGGGCTATTGAAACACAGACAGCTGCAAGTGATATGACCAACCTAAAAGCCTTGGAAATTACCTCACCTAGCCTCTCCGTTCAGAACAGGAATTATCAGCAACTCAATTGACAATATCGGACAGTAATTTGCTATTCGGGAAGATCCCAGCGCCTATGATTCTCGACAACACGACTTTACCCCCACCATCACCCCATTTGGACCATCGTCAAGTGGTTTCTGTGCCCATTTACACGCACCTACACCGGTGTTCTTATTGAGCCTCACCAAGGTAAATCGACCTATAACCCACGAGAAATTGATCTTCTATATTGTTTCGCCGAGTTGCTGCATCTGGTTGCTTTTGACCGAGCAATGCGCGTGTGGAATGCTCATGAAAGTGGTCATATCGCTGATCTCACATCCCGGCACAACACATCGTGAAGCGGACGTACACCCGCACACACATAAACGCACAACAGGCTGCTCTGCTCCATAGTCAAAGCGTTAAAGGAGAGAACTTAAGTGAAAGTTAAGTGACTCATACACAAGGAGAGACAGAAGCAAGTTTGAATAAGTCATGTTCGGAACTCTTTCTAATACCGAAACAGCTGCCAAGCTCCCCCAGTATTTGGCGAGTTCGAATCCTGCCTCAAGAGGAAAGGGGAGAGAAGCTCAACCTGTAGCTTCCGCAGCCAGGGTCCTCGTCTCAGTTCCATCTCCCCCAGCAAGGTACGTATCAAGCAGATTTCTGTCACAGCCAGAGAGGGCTCATCGAAAGATACATCATTCAACAAGTCACCCGCTAGTTCCCCCGATACATGAATATCCCCAATCCTCCTGCGTTCCACGCGGGATCCTAAGTACCTCCACCGGCCCCACCCTTTCACACCTTTCAGCCCCAATGCCCAAGAAGAAAATTCCCCTGCTTTATCCATACAGCTCAGGTGTTCTATACTTGCAGTCAAACTTTTGACATCAAGTCAAGCTCAATTCATCCGGTTCAGTTCCAGTGCCCATTGGGAATACGAATTATCAGATACATGCTGCTTGCTACACGCCCTTGTCGTTGCTCACGCCCACAAGCTATTCCCATCATGTCCCGTATTCCAGACGTTACCTCATCCCCTTCCTACCCTCCTCATCGAATGAAAAGTTACAAGGATCTGCTACGTTTACTCGGTCGCGCCGTAGACTTTTCGTTGGCGCCCTAGTAGTGTACCGGTACTGAATTACATGGCTAACAGTCCACTCTCAAGGTGACCAGGGCGTATTTCTGGAGAAAAAAAGTGAAACCGCTTTTTGTCGCCCGTCCGTTGCCATCCGTCCTGCTCCGTCATTGCCATCGCTTGTCATCCTCAACCTCCCAAAATTTTTGGTTTTGGTTTCGCAACAAACTGGCTGTTGCTGCGCCTGTTGCGCTTCATATCCCCTTCCAACGAGTGCAAGGCACGCCAAGCAGTAGCACATACATACACGCACTCACAATCTCATTCTTACACACCTCAGAGCATCAGATAAGCCTCGGCCGCAACATTATTTGCATCACAATCCCTTGATTCATTCACTGATTACCCTTCCCTGTCTGCCCTACACCACCCAACAAGACGCACCCCCGTTCCCCGAGCTTATCCCTGCTTTCTCCCCCATACTCCGGTATCTCTTCGAGTTTCTCATCTGAGGTACCATTGCCATACCCAAACCCAAACATGGGCCAAACGCTCTCGACCATGACGGTGGCCTCGCCTTCGGGACCCGGTTCTGCCCAAAACGTCTTAAACCGACTTTTCTTCGCTAGTGGCCCCTTGCGCTCCGCGACATCGTCTACTTTGTCCCGTGCTTCTACCCGCTCGTCTACTGTTGTTCCCCCGGCCGCTGTCCTTACGGCGACTACTAATAATCGCCGCCCTCGTCCCTCAAACCCCAGGCTCTCCCATTCATCTTTCTTCCCGTTCTCATCACCCCATATCTCATTGTCCATGTCCATGGCGTCTTCGTCTCCTCATAGTACCGCCAGCTCTGACATTGCCACGCCTCGCTCTCGCTCATCAACAACATCGTCTCCGTGTGTACCCCCCCTTCTCGTTCCTCCTACCCCTCCCCATTGTCTATAACTATATCTAATCTCCCACGTCCCTAGACGAAGACTTATAGAATCCAATCCAATGTCCCCCATCGACCTTTCCAAGATCGAACAAGAAATCAAGATGGCCGCTCTTGATCAACACCGTGGCTATGTCCAAGACCACTATGCCGAGGTCAAGCAGGACCGAACACCTGAATATGTCGACGAGTCCAATGCTGCCGGCTACCAGATTGTGCGAGAGCCTCTCTGGAATAAGGGTAAGTCCTCCGAATTGCCACAACACTTGTTGTCGCTATCATGGCACTAATAGCCTTCATTGACTTCCAGTCATTGAAGTGTTCATTGCGACTCATTTATCCTTTTCTTAACCAGCTATCATGCATTCCTTGATGCATCTTGCTGATAATTCTTTTTGTAGGACTTGCCTTCACACCCGAAGAGCGTGCCTCCAAGAACCTTACTGGCCTTCTCCCCCATACCATGGAGAGCTTCGAGACGCAGTGCGCCCGAGCCATGAAAATGATTCAGACCCGCCAGACACCTATCGACAAGTACCTTTACCTGTCCACGCTCAAGGACCAGAATACCGACCTTTTCTACCGCCTCCTCATCGATAACATCCGAGAGCTTATGCCCCTCGTTTATACCCCCACAATCGGTGATGTTTGCCTGCAATACTCGAGCATCTACACTCGCCCTGAGGCTCTGTACATCTCCATTAAGCAGCGAAAGTCCATCCGTGCTATGCTCCGAAACTGGCCTTGCCAGGATCCTGAAATTTGTGTCATTACCGATGGCTCTCGAATTCTTGGTCTCGGTGATCTCGGTATCAACGGTGTCGGTATCTCTGTAAGTCAATCGTAAGACCACCTGCCGGAATCTTGCTAATCAGGAACCCCAGATCGGAAAGCTCGCTCTTTACACTGGCGCTGCTGGCATCCACCCCTCCAAGACCCTTCCCATCGTCCTTGACTGCGGTACCAACAACGAGGAGAACCTAAGGGACCCCTTCTACCTGGGTCTGCGGCAAAAGCGACCTTCATACCCTGAGCAACAGGCTTTCATGGATGAGTTTATGGAGGCTGCCCGTGACGTGTTCCCCAACATGGTTGTTCAGTTCGAGGATTTCGACAGTGAGAAAGCCTTTGGCTACCTCGACCGTTACCGAAACCAATACCGATGCTTCGTAAGTGAACCGATGGACTCGATGGCAGTCTGATGCTAATGTTATTTCGATAGAATGATGATATCCAGGGCACCGGTGCCGTCGTCTTGGGTGGATATATTGGTGCCGTTGAACAGTCTGGTGTGCCAATTGAGGAGCAACGGCTTGTCTTCATGGGTGCCGGCTCTGCTGGTGTTGGTGTTGCCAAGCAGCTCGTTGAGTACTATACTCGCCGTGGATTGAGCGAGGCTGCCGCCCGCGACAAGTTCTGGCTCGTCGATACCAAGGGTCTTGTCACTAAGGACCGTGGTGACCGCCTGGCTGAGCACAAGAAATATTTCGCTCGAACTGATAACAACGGTCAGCAGTACCGTACTCTCGAGGAAGTCATCGAGTATGTCAAGCCTAGTGCCCTTGTTGGTCTTACGGCCACCTTTGGAGTCTTCACCGAACCTGTTGTCCGCGCTCTGAAGCGCTCTGTTCAAGAGGGTGGACTTGAGCGCCGCCCCATTCTCTTCCCTCTCAGCAACCCTCTCACTAAGGCTGAGTGCACATTTGAGCAGGCTATTGAGTGGACTGAGGGTACTGTCCTGTTTGCTTCTGGCTCCCCCTTCAACCCTGTCAAGGCCAAGTTCGGTGAAGAAACTCACCATACCGTCTACCATCCCAACCAGGGCAACAATGTTTATATCTTCCCTGGTCTAGGTCTCGGTGCTATTCTGGCCAAGGCTTCTCGTGTTACCGACGAGATGGTCTACACCTCTGCCGCTGCTCTGGCTGGCTCTCTGAATGCCGACGAGGTCCATAAGGGTCTTATCTACCCCCGCATTGAGCGCGTCCGTGATGCTAGCGTCATCGTCGCCCGTGAGGTCATGAAGGCCGCTCGACGTGGCGGTGTCTCTGAGCTTCCCGAGTCTCAATGGGCTGAGTGGGAGGAGTGGGGTGACGTTGCCCTGACCACCTATATCAAGCAGCGTATCTACAACCCCCTTTGCTTTGCTGATGCTAAGACCCATCTATAATCATTGTACACACGTGTGTATGGTTTAGAAGCATTGTTGTTCATTTGAGGGTTGGGAATGGGACAAGATGCATATTTCGACCATGAAGTGCTCGTCGTCGGGATTGCACTTGCGGATGATTGCGGTATTTCAGTGACTTGAGTATGCCAACCTGGCTGTTTTGTCCAGACTTCCATGTCAAAGATGGGTTGGTATAAATCTCGTTACATCATGTCATGCCACGCGCTCTGGTCGCTGGCCTTCAGTACTCTGTTGAGCGAGCCTTAGTAATGGGCTTTTTGTTTTCAATAATCTGCTTGACGTGTTAACGGCTATTAATTTTTGTTTTCATCTGGCATGGACCAGACAGGATGGGTATGGAGAGGAAAATCAAAAAGAGAAGAAAGAAGATTGCACATACCAGTTAATGAGATATTTAAACATGATTGAAGAACCCTTGCTGGGCATTGTCAAACTCTTCCGACCATCATGACTTCATTGATCGTCAGATGATTGTTGTGTTTCTCGACTCAACTGGTGATGAAGTGTTCCGAGCTGAGGTCATGGGGCAACCGCAAAAGTCTACCAATTCATAACTGATATGTCTTCTGTTATGAATGAAGTAGGGAATGGGGCGCGTTCGGCCGAAGAAAGTAGGTACTTGATATAACCCACCAGAGACTTCTCTGGAGCTCCGTGCATCTACGCTGAAGAGCAGTACTTGCATGGGCTCATGATCTAGTCTCTTCGGAATGGAAACACCACAGGCCCTAAGCTTCAGGGTGCTTTGCTAGTTCAACATGAACGGCTGGGTCTTGTCCAATGCTGCTGAGTGTCGCTAGTGCCCTTCCAAACTGTTCACGCCAGTCATAGAGTGTTGACGAAGTGATCCTGGTGTCTGGGCTACTAACCGCGACTGAAAGGCGTATCTGTCATGTTTGGGCTTCAATGCATCTGACTGTTGGCCAGTAATCAGGTTCCGGTAGGTTTGCAATGTCACAAGTTGCCGATCGGTGTTCGGATGGCGTCGATCCAGTTTCGTGTTGTCATTATAAGGGTGAATAAGAATATGAAATCTACCAGGAGCTGCAAAACTTGGCTCGCGATGTCTGTTGGCCCAGGCCTGTTGTCCCTTTTTGAGTTGTAAAGCTCTGCTGAAACGCTGGGAGATCGCTAGACCCCCTCGCAGGTTGATGTCCGAGAGCGTAAAAGGAACTGAGGCTGTTCAATATACAAACGAGGCATTGGATGCTGTAAGAAGAGTTGAGGCAAGCGAAAGGTACCACTTGGACCAAGGGCAATGCGACTGGGTCGCGATCGTAGCAAACAGGCAGGTGAACGTGAGGGAGGGTTGTAACTTGTTGGGGGTAGATGGTTTTTGTCCCTCGCACAACCTAAGTCAAGGTCGTAAGATGGGAAGACGTCAAGGCCGGTTGGTAGCCGGGGCCGCTTCAGGACGTCGGTAGCCGAGCCAAAGCTCGCCTGAACGTCGGGGATGGCGTTGGCCAAAGCCGAGCAAGGGGGAACCTACATATGCAGTGCGACGGTGCGTGGCTGTGGCAGAGGACGTCAGGTATAAGGATGAGACATATTCCAGTCAAGAAAAACGTACTCCGTGTCATTGGGTAACGGAGGATTTGGGTGGAGGGATTTCCTAATAGAATAAGATGGTGTGGTGTTTTGATACCTTTTCGTTTTTTATTCTTCAACGGTATTGTATCTGCGGTGGTGGACATACATGTCTACAGTCTCATGAGATCGCTGTATGTGGAGTCCCGTCTCGGGACCGGGACCCAGTTTTCGATGTTTGATGCCGGAGGGTAGGGCAGGTTGATAGATGCAGCTGAGATATTTTATTTCAATAAATAATCATACGGCAATTTATTATGTATGTGTCGGAATATCATGATGCAGTCTTGCTTTTCACGCCTTCAGATTCAGGGCCCTAGGAAAGTATGAAACGTAACTGGGTAGACACAAGTGCGAGTGCTTGTTGATGCTAAGTATGGCACTGAGTTGTGCGACGAGATACTCACAGACATTTGGTCAATACTCGCTATACTAATCATTTCCGTATGGATGATGTAGAGACCAACTCTCAGCTTCGACCATAAAGCCTGTTCCTGGTCCGTACTACGCATGAACCACCTGGAAAAAAACTCCGTAGTGGAGATTTGCTGATGGACAAACACAACACTTGACGTGGATCGTGGTATATCACTTCTCAACTGTGGATGATGAGTTGTTGGGGAGTGTCAAGAGAATGTCCGAGACTCCCGAGAATTGCTAAGAGTGACATTATCTGCCTGCAATCACCAGCCAAAAGCGTTGGGTTGGCCCAAGCTATTATTGTTGATCTCGACCTGAATTCTATGTCCTTCGCTCATTACGCATCTGTGCGTAGTGTATACATGGCATGATGGCTAGGACCTCAAGCTCGTCAACTTTTTAAGTGGTCCATGGGAGATCAGCCACACCACACCAACTCAGCTCGTTTGCTACAGATTCCTGGAATAATGCGGAAGGACAGAGATACAAAAAGATCTACAGAGCATCAGTATACAGCGAGGGTTGGAGTTCACCGATCAAAGCCGGTCCAGAGCTCAATTGTCAGGGCCGGTCATGTCAAGTAACTAGGCCTGCACTGGGCTGCATCTGCATCTGGGTCTGCATCATGACGACTTTGACCGGTACGAGACAACACGATGCACGATGAGGCATCCTTCCTGGCCCACTTGCACCCCCTGGAGAAGCACGCATAGCCTGTTGAAAAGTAAAAAACAGCCAATGCCTGCTCTTGTTGATTTTGATTTCCCCTGTCTTCATAGCTCACACTCAAGGGGCACACACTTTGGCCAGGCAGGGTTAGCCGGATGTCTTTTCCCGCCCCCCTTCAAGCTTAGACTCGCAGCAGTCGTCCGCAGTGGTATTCGGTGGGCTCGGGTTGTGGCCGATGGGGGAGGTGATCTCAAGACCGGAGGCACCGGGGCCGGGAAGGGGCCCACTGCGGGTTGAACTCCGCTTGAGGCTGGCGGCTGACTTGACCTTCGGTGATTGATTTGCATCGCGATGATGTGGGGATACCCCGTCGTCTCACCTTTGCTAGCTTGTTGTTAAACTGTATGTTCACCTTGGAATCCGAGGCGGTCACCAGAGTAGTACTTGATAGCTAATACTCTGTACCCACAGAGCATAATACACCCACATGACCTTGATAAAACGGTGAAGGCCAAGATACTGTCTGTAGCTGAGGCGTGAGTAAAAAGGAGTGTAAGAATTAGGTGAGGTGAGAGTTTGTGTAGTGAGGAATTTTCGTTTTGTGTCGCAAATAGCTCTTAAATTTCAGATAGATCACCTTGCTGGCCACCACAATCCATGCGAATCTGCAACAAGACACAAACCTGCAGCATCAGTTAGACATGCTCAGGGATTGATATCGTATTTGTTTTTCTTTTTCTTGTCAGCATAGAAAGTAATATGACTACGAAAAGTCTAAAAACGCTCACATTTAATTTCCATATATGAACATATTGAGTGAGTTTACTATCTTCTTCTCACAACGACTATTAAGAACGGAATCATTTTCGAAGCTTTTAAATTTTTGTTTTTTAACAACCCGGAGCGACCCGTCAAACTTCACCATTGAGAACCCGTCGCGGTGTTGGTCTTCCGTTAGCGTCTCACACCCCTAGACATTTGGTATGCCAGTGCTTGTAAGTGGAAATGTAGTTTCGCCAGAGATTTCACAGGCTCATGATTCGTCAACAAGGGCATCCATCAAGGGTTTGAGTTCTTCAGTGGGATAGCCGAATATAGCCGAGTATTCTCCGCTATTGGTCAGTCTATCAGATGTTGTTGGAGTCCATGCTGATTGATTGGTTCCATGAATGCCCAGATTTATCCCTGCCATACCGGACCAAAGGGACAAGCACCATCTGATATTTTTGGCTTTGATAAGAGCGTCGTACTTTGTTGACTTCATCTCCCTTGAAGTTTCTCACGTAAGTTACTGCAAACGGCTCTGTATAATTTATATATAATAGTATATCTACGAGGTGGGGCGTAGAAAAAAAACCCTTTAATAAACTTCCTGATTGCCCAAAACAAGGACAACTGAGAGGGGATAATTTAGGTCGGCAAGTGGACCAGCTCCAAGGAATGGACTTGACAAGGACCACAGCGTGCTGTTCGTGAACCATGAGGACCCTTGTAACTCTGGGGTACCCTTCTCCACGCGGGCAGAAGCCCAACGTTGAAAGGCTGATTCCATCGAAGACTGTAACGGACGTCGATGACAAGAAGAGAAGAGAAGGAACTGCTCATTGGAATACCTACCTACTAGACCGTCACACAGTATTGACATTGTGCTGTGGGTAGGTTCTTGTTCTTTACAGGCCGCATTTCTGCGTTTGCCGCGCCTCGTGATGTCTGCGCCAATTGAACTCGACCTTTCCGATTCCGAAGCACACACCCACCCTGGCGATTCTGGAGCGGCTGACTCGATTAGGATGGTCAAGGGCCATCGGTGATTGGCTTCTCCACACTACACTGACAAACTGTGGAGAGAAGAACACTGTTGGGATCGGGAAAGACACATCGGGCAGTTGGCACGGATACTGGGGACGGCAGCTCAGGTCAGTTTTGGTCAATTGTTTCTCAGGGACTAAATTAGCTCAATCAAACTGTGTGGAATTAGGGTATGAAAAATATTGGAGCTATAGTATTCTCTCACTTACGTGGCCAGTTCCTGGAGACTGATTGTGGGGAGAACGGGGAAAAGACATCATGAAGATGAGGGACAGCATGTGGGTACCTACATCTCTCTCCAAGTCGGGGTAAAGTTTGGAGAAGTTTTTTTTTAAACGATTATATCTGTTGTAGCTGAAAACCTTTCGAGTCAGAGTACCTGGAAAAGTCTTACGGTGGCTTGAGACATGTGTCAATTGAATTGCTTGTTTCTTTTGCTTGGCATATAACTACAACATGTGATGTATTCGTGTCATGTCCAAACCAAGTGTCGTCAGTGTCACCTTACCGTGCCCTCGGATCGCAGAACCTCAGTGTAAGTCCTTGATTGTTTACAGCTCCAGAGTTGCCAGTCTCAAAATAGGTAGTCAGCCTCTTTAATGCCGGTGTGGCAGCGCCCGTGCTCGCTTGGAGCCGGCATTACATAAGATGGGGAGGCGTGGTCGACGTTCAATGTCAAGTTAAGATCCTGGATGATCCAGGGCGGTGCATCAACAAAAGGTCGATTGTTACTGATAGGTTTCCAGACATGCTTGAGGCTATTTGGGAGGATTAATCCTGAGATGCAGGTTTCCCCGGTCTTGTCCGCCCATACCCGGCATCCATGGATGATTTTAAACGCTAACCCCGGACCAAGAGCACATAGCTCAAGAGAGGGACTTGCATCTGGTCCCGCCAACGCCAAGAGGCTGGTCTCGACGCCCTGGTGGCTGATTAAAGTGAAAATAAAAATGAAAGGAGGGGAAGGAAAGACGAGACTCGATGGATGGAGTTGAATTGGACAAAGAATCAGAACATTAACATGTCTCGTGACTGAAGGTTTCCATTTGTCTCCAGTTTTTGGGGCTCTAGAGCTAATAATCTCTGTTAGTTCAACAGCATATGGCATTGTTAAGCATGAACGTAATTCCAAGTCCAAGTTTATTAGCGAGGCTCAGATGCTAACGACAAGTCAAGTGACAAGTGCCCAAACAGAAGTGACAGGATTTCTTCAACAGATATGAAATACTTGGCTGTGTAAAAACTTGATCACCCACATGAATTACTCACGATTACATGGTTACATACTGCTCTCTTGGCGTAGCGCAATACGTATAATGGGAGATTCAACGCACTTGCATTGATTTTCACTTCAATTCTTCATTGCTACTGTGTGTAGCTTTACCGTTGTATCATCACTGATAAATCCCCACGACCACACACACCCCAATGTCACGGTGCAGGGTGCCACCTCCAGACTAATCCCATGTTAGAGCGCTTTGCCAGCTTGGGAGTAGCTCTCCGCTTCCAGTTGGAAATGCTAGCGCTAAATCACCCATCATCCAGGTTCTTCTTGTGGACTCGTTAGGTCCACCCTCGATGAACCCTGTCCTGGGCGCTCAAACGCCATCGACACCCTCGCCCAGTGACCCTCAAATGCCTCGTACACGCCCTCCTCCACTTGATTTCCTTCGTGCTTGTGCTTGCTCTCATCGATCAAACTCCTTCATGTCCCTTCTGTGACTAACATGGCTCTCAACCAGGCTAGCAATGAGAATATAATAACCTTCCACACCCCCCACCTCCCATCCCCGGATTTCTATCCCCCTTGGC